>JAQFZW010002091.1:0-19906 GCA_034687055.1 Heteromurus nitidus
CCAAAACAGGGGGGTGAACAAAGGCCGACAGAGCACTAACTTATTGAAAGGCACCCTGTACACATTGAAAAACTGTGGTGCAATTGTAATTTAGCTTAACCGTCCTACTGACACATGTTGCCCCACTTGCTGGTTGTCGGTCTGCAGGATACCAACATGAATACTTGTATTGACTTCTGGAAAGTTTGGCTTCGTATTTCTTAAATTCCCTTTTCTGGTAATCAGATAATTGTGGCGTTATGGGAGATTTCTTCATCGCAACAAGTTTCATAAAGCTCTTCATTGAGCTCCAAGGAATTTTAGGAAACATATTTTGAAGCTTAACAGCTCCCACCCGGGTAACAGGTCCACTTTGATGGATAAAGTATTCGGTCTCTGCGGTGCTTGGCTCCTCTGGACATACTACACAGCCAACAAATATTTGGGGTTTCTCCAAGTTTATAAAAATTAGGTGAGAAGGGAGACTTGATTCGAGATAAAAGGGTTTCCGTGGCAACGTATATTTCCCAAAGGGAGGAATGCTCCAGTTTTTCTTGAAGCGAAAAAGAATAAAGTCGGGCTCATTTTTTAAGATGTTGCCTTGATTACCAATTCCAAGTCTGTCTGTATGCCCAGTTAAGAATCCAGTGCTTTTTCTTGAGGTAATCAGAATCAACGCTGGAACAAGAACTGAGCAGGTTGCTCCGTATTTGTTGTACTTGGACTTTGCGGAGTACAGCTCGCGAACGAAGTCAATGTGGACTGCGGAAGTTTGAGGTTTCTTGTTATACTTCAATTTTAATGTTTTTGCTTTGGAGGAATTGAAGGAGGTTGTGATCAAACAATTTCCTCTGATTTTACAATGATTGAAAATCAGGTTTGAGAGGGACTCACACCTACCTCTTGTTGGTGTGGAAATGTAGAAAACGCATTCGGAAAAGATTTCAAGTAAATTGTGATAGTAATTTGGGGGAGAACATGGTGCAGGAAGGTGAGGTATCCCAGTGCAAAATGGGAAGAAGAAAAGTAAGAAAGTCAGGGTGGATTTAGCTACTGACATGTCGTCTTCTCACTAAAGCTTCAAAGAAACTAAATTGGAATCCACAATTGAAGTTGAATTATTTGAGTTGCGAGTTTTGTAAAATGGAAAATTATGTTAAGGATAAGCACCACTACTTTTAGGATGAGGGGATTTGGATGGAATTATTTTTTAATGACTTTCAAGGGTGCAAAGTAGAAATGGCATTGTAATTATTTTTGGTTTTCAAGAAATGCAATTTTGGTGTTGTATTTCTAACATTATTATACGCAAAAATGAGCATACGAGTATATGTAGAACACCCTAGGGAGAGATTTGAAGTGACACAATTAATGAGTGGCTGGTGTCCAGCATCGACCCAGTTTCACTGAAAATCGTTTGCAGGATTCTACAAACATAACAATTTTCTTGGTTACGAACAACAAATGCGTACACAAAACCGATAATATGAATACTTGAATTTAAACTTATGCAAATTTTGAAGAAGAAAATGAACCGGTTCTGACCACGTTCTCCTACAAACAAATATCGTGTGCGTGTTTCATCGAGACATATATGTCCTGTCCACACTTGTTCATCTCGGTTAGCGATCCGACGCGATCCGATCCAACCAAAATCTCGGATCGCAAGCGATCCGAGGCGATCGATCCAATCAAAATCTCGGATCGCTAGCGATCCGATCCAACAAAATTTATGGATCGCAAGCGATCCGGATCGGATCGTAGATCGGATTGCTGTTTTGCGATCCGGGGGATCGCTCATGTAGAAGTGAACAAACGAACATCCATTAGTTATGCAGAATGGTGCTGATTTAATGCAAACGTCCTTATTTGTATGATAATTATATTGAAAACGACACAAGGAAATGAAACGGGGCGCATGGTTGCAATTCAATTTGTCTTCTTGAGTTATCGATCCGACGCGATCCGATCCAACAAAAATCTTGGATCGCTAGCGATCCGACGCGATCCTATCCAACCAAAATTTAGGATCGCAAGCGATCCGAGCCGATCCAAGGAGTTGGATCGGATCGTGGATCGGCTCGCTGTTTTTGCGATCCAGTGGATCGCCGATCCAGAAGTGAACAAGTGTGGTCCTGTCTTATGATTCATACAGAAAATGCAGAAAATGAGTACACACTCTGGATTGCGCCGTCAAGCTTTGCTGACTTGCATTTGTTATGAACTGCTATTTTTTACAATAAAAAGAAGATGAAAAGCACAAATAGGATTGTTTTTAGTTTTGAGCATTGACTATTATGGGAAAACGAAAATACTTAATATATAACGTTTGGGATGATGCCGTCATGGTTCGCTGATCTGCGTGCGTGTTACACCGTCCGTATTCATAGGAGTTTTTACACCTGAATTCTCTCAAGCAAAAATAGGATGTACCAACACTACCAAGTGCGAATTGGAATATTTGAGGCATGACATATTATAAAAATGCAAGTTAGGAAGCAACAGGTTTTCTCCCTTCTCATTTTGGACAGAAGTTTAGAAAGAGACTCAAAATGAAATGTTTGATCACAACAATAACGTGAACCAGTTTTATTTTAAACGACTGCAAACTTGATGCCAATTAAAGTTGTGTCCTTCATTTATTCTAGCAGAGTGGATGAGGATATTATACAGAATACATTCACGAAATGCGTAAACCAACAAAAAAGCTGAAAATTCTTGCATGCACATGATTACCATGTGAGGAAGTCTATTATTATCAAGGGTGGATCCATAATGCAATTACATGTTTTCATCCAACAAATTCCCACTATTTTATTTTCAGATTGAAAACTCACAAAAATAGAAGAGGCAAAGCATACGATGGAATTTATCAGCGCGCAAACTGCATGGAACACTACACTCATCCCAGGGATCTTCTCCTGGAGACTGAATATTCTCGAATGGAAATATGTTTGTGGAAAAGTTAAAATCAAGATTGCTCCTCATCTCCATTCTTACCCTGAGTAAGTTGTTTTTACACAAAAATTGTAAATATTAAATTGAATTAGTAGAAATAGTTTCAGATAAGTTTTCAATTTTTCGTTTCAGGCGTCTCGACTCAGGAGGAGCAGGAGGACTTGCCCCAATGCACCTTCATCGATTGGGAATCGAACGCTCCGCCATGCCCCCAAAACTACACAGAAATGTACCACGAGGAAATATTTGACCTCTTCACCTCCCGCCTTTGCTGCCCCATCGGTTCGAAAGCGGAGAAGGAGCAGTCGGACTCTGCGTACGTTTGCCGTACAACAAAATGCCAATCCTTCAGCTCGTCTGGTAACCTCTGCTCAACCCTCATTCCTCGATTTGTTGGCAACACAAGTCTCAACTACGATGACACGCTGAGGGACACTTGTATTCTGGAAGATGCTCGTCCCGGCGATGAAGTGGGGATTACGGCAATGTGCTGCGTGGACAACTCAACCTCCGGAATTCTCCTCACCACCTACGGCGCAGAAAGGAATGAGTTTCCACACATGGCTGCCCTGAGTATGGGCTGTGGTGGAACGGTTTACAACAAAAGATATATTATCACAGCCTCACACTGCGTTGTCGGATACGATGGAAAAGTGATGAGTGCGGAGGACGTGAAGGTCACATTGGGACTCAACATTGGTGGCCACTACGGCGATTCGAAATCAAAGAGTAACACTTACCAGGCGGAGAGGATTATTGCCCACGAGGGATACAGTGGATTGGAAGGAAGTCCAGAGAACACTGAAGAAGGAAAGAGATTTTTGAACGATGTCGCCTTAATCAAGCTGGACAGGGATATTGAGTTTGGAGCGAAAGTGAAAGCTTTGGAGATTGCAAAGAAGGGATTCAAGCCACTGGAATATGCGGACAATGCGGTGATTGCGGGCTGGGGAACTACTGACAATGGACAAGTGACTCAAGCTCTGCAAAAGGCCAACTTTCGTATTCGGCCAGATGACAAATGTTTCAGAGATAATGGGACGTGGATTCAATATGAAGGAATGGAGGAACAACTTCTTTGTGTGGGTGGGATCATGCAGGGGACCCATAGTCCAAGTAAGCTTTTTACTAAAAAAAGTAGATATAATTTCTACATAATTTTTTATGTATTCTGGAAAAATAATTATTTTTCAGCCGCTGGAGCTGGGGATTCAGGTGGACCAGCAATTTGCAGAGGAGAGGACGGGAAAATTGTGCTCTGTGGAGTGACCTCGTTCGGAGGGAGTAGTGATGCAGAATGTGCTGCGAAATCAGACGCTGAAAGCTGTCCACCCAGTGTTTACGCTGAGGTCGCCTACTTCTCTGATTGGATCAGGAAGCATGCTGGAGAGCAGGATGAGAAGACCTTGTACAAGCCGTATTTGTACGGAGAAACAGTAGCTCCAAAGAAATATGAGCATCAAGTTCATATCACTTCCTCAAGTGGGAAACCCTGTGGAGGAACACTTATCTCACAGGATACAGTTCTCACAGCGGCACATTGTGTTGCTGATCCAGACACTGGAAAATCCTTTTCCGAAATCATTGTCGCGACTGAAATTCGTGATCTAAATGCAGATACCACCAACACGACATTCTACTGGGTAAAGAAAGTTACATTTTTGGCGGGGTTCAAGAGGTCTGGAAAGAAGCTTGATCCTGCAACGAATGGGGTGACGGATGAGTACAAGAGAGTAATTGTTGAGGACAGTCTCCACAAGAATGATCTGGCTCTCCTCAAACTCGAAAGGAAAGTGGAAATTGCCGAGAAAGACTTGCCGGAAATAGCTTCCTTGGGGAGTAGACGATCCATACTAGCCAATGAGGTGGCCTTCCCAAGAAACACTTCTCGATCTGGGCTACTCAAGCAGAGAGAGTTTGGGTTGTTGGGCTATGCCGAATGTCAGAGAAGACTGGACCGGATGCGAAGAACAGGGTTGAATTTGAAGTTGGATAATAATATCCTTTGCGGAGTGTAAACGTACTCGGGAGGATCACTGTGTGATCCGGAGCTTGGAGGTGGACTATTTTGTAAGGGGAAGGGGAGTAAGGATGTCCTCTGTGGGGTTCAGGTGTTTCGCTTTTGTGAGTGGTCCGTTCCCAATGGATTTATTAATTTGGCTTTCCACAAAGGCTCATTATAGGAATATGGGTTTCCTTGACGGGACATAGGTTCCTCCCAGAGTATGTGCATCGCGGAGTGTGTTTCGCCACCTCAGCCGCCATTCTTACGGAAATTTTCTACATCCCACATGTGAAGAGAGCATGCCAGCTACTATACTAATTGATGTTGTTCATTATCATCAAAAGCTTGCTACAAGATGTCTGGGAAATGAGAGGATTAGTTCGAGAAGAAAGGTGAATAAGATTAATTTTTTAGTTGCCAAATCCGTACGGCCGATACGAGTGAATTGCGGAGCATTTTGGGAAATTAATGACCGCTTCGTGGCGAAATATGTTGATCTGATTATGCAAAGATCTTTTGATGTCATTCTTGTGTTTTGAGTTTCTTGGAACGAATTAGAGCGAAACATTTGTTCCAATTTCCAACAGGAACTTTTGATATAGCTTTTTCTATCCCATATCCTAACTTGTCTAACATTTATCCACTAATGTTGCTTATTAAACGTGCTTATTTATTCATACCATTTTTAGGATATGTAAAAGCATATATTTCATTTGTTGTTTCGTTGGGTCTCTGGAGCTTCAGGACAAACCAGTGCACTGAAAAATAATAGCTGGTATGAAATTTGTAAGTTAAATTTATAACTAGAGCAGGATTTTACGAAAATGACTAAATGATTTTATGAAGATATCAAACTTTTTTTCGCGAGGAATAAACAAGTGCAAAAAAACTTGTGATCAAATGTAACGAAATTATAAATTCATTTAAATCAATCACGTGCTGATTCAATCAATTTGCTCCAAATGCATTTGAAGGTGATTCTCTTACTAAACCAGAAGCATATTGTTCAGAGTACAGAGTATGTGAAATAAGCAATATTTTATATATTTTATGTTGTTGAGTTACGCTACGCATTCATAACAAATTATTTGGCATCGTAGCAGAATAATAATAACAATATTAATAAGTAATGCTTCCCATAACATGGGCATACGTTTTTTAGGAATCATCCATGTAGATAATTTTAATGGTGCAATACAACCACCTTAAACACTTGGTTATTTTGACGATTGTCGTGATCACAAAATGTTCACATTGTATAAGAAAATAGTTAGAGGAATGTGGTTTTGATTTCCGTCAAACAATGAATTCAACATGCAATAAGCAGGATTCGTATCACAATATAATTGCAGAGTTCATGAAATCAATATGAACAATGCAAGATCTAATATAATTTACATCGAAAAATAAGTTTATCGACTAAATTAAATTTGATTTCGCCATACGAATGCCGAGTGCCTCTACTTTAAATGATGTTGCTAATAAATTCACTAAGTAAAATGACAATGAAATATAAAAATGGATCGATTCAGTTACAATTTGCACAAAATAAATATATATATATGCGAATTAAACAAGTTGACTTAGTTTTGAATTGCACCTTCTTTAATAATCTTTGAAACGAAAGACGAAGAAAGGAAAATTTGGATGAAATTTGAAGATTTAAATGATGATTAAATTTAATGCTGACTATATTATATTCAATATTATTGATTTTACTCTAAAAAATTGATCACAAATTGCTTTCACTCTTTCTTTTGTGCCAGAGCACCAATGCACTGGTACGTGACAGTGATTTCCTTCGAGTCCCTTGGGACACCGATGGCCTTGGTCAACTCTGTCCTCACATCTTCCTTCAGCTCGGGAAGCTTCTCCTTTGGAACATTTTCTATGAAGGGGATGTGTCCGGTAAGCATACCTTGACACAACACACAAAAACATCAGTAATTTCAACAAATCTCACAAAATATAACTAATTTATAATATTTTGTAAAAGTAAAAAAATCTCACTCAAAACTGTCTCAATGTTTGGAAAATGCTCGGACCGATTCTTGATGTCGAGGGAGTGCACCTCGAATCCCGCTTCCTCCAACAGAGTTCGAAAACTATTCACGTTGCTCCCACTGTCCGTGAAGGCCAATTCACTTGACCTCTTGGTGTAGTCCTTCAAGTAAGGCTTCCACTTTTCAGACTCCCCCAGACCCCGGACCATGTTGAAGAATACTGTTTTGTGCATGGTGAAGGCGAAATACCCTTTTGGCTTCAGAATTCCAGCCAACTTTTTCATCGCATCACTAAACATTTAAAAAAAATAGTTTCAGCAAAAATTTACATTTTCTTTCCAAAAATTATTTTAAAAAATTAACATTAAATTTTCTTACCCCAGTCCAGGTACGAACTCGAAGCAGTAAACCGAGAAAATCTTGTCAAACTTCATTTCTGGAAAGGGAAACTCCTCCAAAATGTTCCCAACGGCGTAGGTAATTCTCTCATGTGGATTCTTCTTCTTTGCCTCCTCAATTTTGGCTGGACTCACATCAACAGAATACATTTTCGATTCTGTTTCGAGCACTTTTGGGAAAAAGTACTGCAAACCACTGGCTCCATTGCCACAACCATAGTCGAGGATGGTTTCCCCAGAGGTCCACTTCATGCCCTTGACCATATCAGGGAGAAACTGTTCTAAATCCAGGTTGTAACTTTTAGGATCCCTTTGGTGTCCATAGTCCGGTCCATCCTCTTGATGGTGATGATGATGTTGGCAACGATGTTCTTCACTCATTTTTTTAAATCACAATTTTTTCTGGAAATAAAATAAACTTTAAGAGCTCGGAAGTTGGAGGGAATGAAAACTGTTTTGTGGAGTGGATATGTTTGTTTGACTGAAGCTCGCAGCGCGGCTGAGTTTTGTCGGCTCTGATGTTTGCTTGGGTATTGGCCTTGGGTTTATATACTCGTCCAACATACGCACATGAGTTTGTTCTGTTCAAGGTTACCTAAAAACAAAGACATGCATTCACTCCTGTATTCAGCATATGCCAGCATTTTTTGCTCTGACGTTAATTACCAGACAACTGTGACATAGTGTAAATGTTAATATTCTGCATGCATGTGCATATTTTTTGTCATGAGAAATCCACTTGAAAAACGTTGAGTGCGTGCATGAAAATTGATTCAAGAGAAAAGTGCATACTGAAGAGTTGAGATGCAATTTGATGCGTGACTTTTTAAGTGCGTATGGATTGTTCTAGAAGGAATTTTGCCTAAGGTGAAATGAAGGACGCACATTGAATCGTGCGTCAAACGGAATGTTCTCGAATTCCAAAAACGATTTTTGCTTATGGGTGAGGTTTATTTTCAGGGAGTTTCGTCATCAGCTTCGAAGGTATTCCCAGCTTTTGCTCAAGAGGTCACAGTGAAGGACATGTAATTTGTGCGTAAGCGTTAGATATTTATACAGTGGGCAAAGGAATGCGCCAAAAAGTTGACTAAATTGTTGCATCATCGTATTTGAATTTGACAAAATCATAATTATGGAACTATATAATATACTAGAAGTAAATGAACAAAAATTTCACAATTGATTGAGCAAGATTGTAACTTGTAACTAGGTTATGGTTTTAAAAAACGATAATTGGATCTATGGATACTCCATTATCTGCTGCCGAAGCAGGGGATCGTGTGAATCATCAAATATCAAATATTATGTCTATTATTTTTATCTACATATGAAAGCACATTATGCTGTTTACTGTGGTAAATATGAAGGGAGCACTGTCCCTGACATGGTAAATTTACTTCGCATGTATTAACCTAAAATTATGCTCCTATTCCTATCTTATTCTCATACTAATTTTTCCACATGATTGAGCCATGTTAATATACATTACACGGTATTCCCATCCAAAGTTGATCTGGATAATATTTAATACTAGAACGTTTAGTAACAAATACCTTGAATATCAATTCATTGACATTATTTATCTTTCGTAAAAATCTTAGAATGTAACTTTTCTGGGAATATGCCTTGGATGACAGCTAGAAGAACAGAAAATATTTCACTGGAATTACAAAATTAATTGGAAAGTACGTTTTTCTAAAGTTGAAACAAAACCGATGTCAATCTAAAGAAACCGAGCAGATCAGCAGACCTGGAATGCGTTGAAAATATTGATAACTTTATTTCGAATTTAGTAGGTTTGTCTTTGTCATGAATAATATAACTATATTACGATGTTTAAAGTTTTATTAATCACTTTATTTCGAGCTTACGAAGAATGCATAAACATGTGTAATATTTTTGTATTTGGCCAAAGAGCCGTGATAATTATACACGTAAAAAAGTTACTTTTTGCTGCTTGTTATTACCCATGCAACGTGTGTGTATTACTTATCAACAGGCAGATACAATTGTTCACAGCTCACATTAAATTTTTATCAACGGATCCATGTGCATGATGTAATTCACAAGATTCGCATTCCATTTCATTCAGGGTTTTTGCATTCCAGTAGTTTTGTAACGTATCTGGAAACCCGTAAGAAATGGAAAAATATATTTCGTATCCCATGTTCTGGTCCACAGATCTCATCGGTGAATTTTGGCTTCGACTATGCGAAATAATAAACACGTTAGAGCCTCGTAAACGGAAAGGATTTGTAAGAAGCTTCTGTGAAGATATAAGCGCGAAAAAACTATTCGACGAAATTACTGGATTTGAGCCTACTCCATTTATCGATTGGCCAAGCCAACTTGACTCTGACATTAAGGAGTACTTGGAATTGTTTAAATTACTAGAACGTATGAGAAGTAAAAAATCTGAATTAGCTAGGAAAGACGCTGGCCTTGACGGAAGTTTTTTGGGCTTACTAACGACGGCACGAAACACCTATGCCCATGGATATAAAAAAGATCACATGTGTTTAATCCGATTAACGCCAGACGAACATGAAATTTGGAATAAAATAAGTGATAACGTGAGCAAACTTTTGCACGACCGCGGTGTGCCGTATTGGCTTAAAGTATTTCCGGAGTTTCTTCTGTTTACGTATAGCTTCGCGTACTATTTGCGAAATAAATTAGACGAGACTTGGAACTCCGTGGAACAGCAAGAATTTTCTAAAAAGTTTTTGCCGGTCGGAAATTATCAGGAATTAATTCCACACAGGTTCGAAGACTTCATCGAGGAGATACTTTATGAAATGCGAAGACAATTCGTATCTCCAACGGGTAAGTGTTGATTACCTTGTTTTCAAAAATTCCTGTTATGGTCGAAGTGATAAACAAATGGTTACAATTGTTCACACATGCATGATTATTGATATTAACTTCGCCCGAATATTTGGCCATTAATATTTTCACAAATATGCTTTGCATTCCCTTAATTGCAGAACTTTACCTTGAGTCGTACCAGTACATGGATCGTACAATCACGTTTTTCAAATTTCCAAAAGAAAATATATCAACTTTGAGACACGAGATTGTAAAGTTCACCACAGATGTGCAACGGAATGACACAATTGAAGTTTCCATTCGTCGGAGAAAGCGACTCCAGCAGAAGTCGCATAAAATTGTCACACCTACCACCGGGTGTACCGAAAACATGGAGTCAAATCCTGGACCTCCTACAAGAACACGACGCCGCCTGGAACGACTTTATACTCCTGAAGACACACTTATCAAAATCAATATACCAAATTCTTGTAACGAATCTAAGCGTGTTGAAGTAATTTGGACAACTGACATTGAGTCTACATTTCACGAGATCTTAGAAAAACTGCCATGCGAAATATATGCATTCACCGACAAGCCTCGTGACAAAATTGGAAATGTATTTACGAGATACATATGTGAATGTGAATACAAAATTGATAGGGCGAGGTTAGAATGGACTTGCTTAAGCTCGAAAATGCAAAATTCGCTTTCTAGTTTGGAATTTAAACTCCATGCATCGTCATCGGAAATCGTTAAATTGAATGCAGTTTGCAATAATGTACACGTATACAGTTATTTGGAAGAGGATTTTCTGCGATCAATTGTCCATGGTGAGAGATCCTTCATTTTTGACGATGCTTTACCGCAGTTGCCTGATTATTATGTGGAAAGAATTTTACACCCAACCGACGCAGGTATTAAGGTAGACGAAGATGTTTGGATGACAAATGTTACATGCGATAAAAATAAAGGACCATTTATAATTTCTGGTGCGGCGGGTAGCGGAAAATCGTTCCTTGTATCTAGCATTGGCAGGAAGTTGATATCAGAAGGATATTTGGTTCAATTCGTGACGTTTCATCGGGCTTACGAAATTTTAAGTAAATGCGAACACATTGATGCGAAACAGGTTTTCCAGGCAATTTGGGATGAGACAACATTTCATGCAAAACTTGCGTACGACATATCAACATCAGATTTTACGGAAATAAAAATTGCAGTGTTATTAGACGGGATTGATGAGATAGGAATTGATCAATACGAAAAGGCTGACAAAATACTCAATCAAATGTTAAATCACATGAGAAATATATTTATTGTCATTTGCAGAAGACCATCAAATGAAATAGTTGTGAAAGGGACTGTATATGAGGTTGGAAGATTGATCGAGAAAAGTCAGAAAATATTAATGAAGAAGTACTGGAAAGTTGAAACGGAATTACAATGTTACGAGCATGTGTTTGAAGAGATTTCAAACTGGTGCGTTAAAATGTATAAAGGATATAACGTCGAGTTGCCAATATTTTGCGTACTAATAGCTGAAAAATACGTTGAATTTATTCCGAAATATGCGTCAGCAAATCAAGCATATGGTTTTGTAATATACACAACAAATGAAATTTATGAAATGTTTTTTCATTCCCGCCTCTTAAAGTGTATTTCGAGATATATATTACGTGGGGAGGACAGCCCAACTGAAAATACATTCATTCCCAAAATTAATAAAAAGTCGTTCCTTTTTGAAAGTTTGAAACATGTGATGGATCTGACACATCAACATAACGCTGTAAGAAATATAATGGAAACATTACGCCTTAAAAATCCTTTCCCAACACTATTAATTCAATCATCACAAATTCATAAATATGGTCTGGTGGAAAGAGATGGAACGTTTATTCACGCAAGCTTCATGGAGTTTTATGAAGCCAAATTTGTTACTGAATGCATGTCACGTAATACATTTAATCATGTTCCTGTGGAAATTCTGAAAAATATATTGGTTCTGAAAACAGATCAATTTAGTTTTCAGAAAGCTGATACTGTTAGGTTTTTAAATTCTATGCTCACAACTGTGTCAGCTGAGTTTAGCTCCACATTCTTAAGGGAATGTGGAATTTCATATATTCATTACTTTCTTTTAGCTGCAATTAAATGTGGCCACATGAATTTGTTTACTTTTGTCCTGAATGCATTCGATGAAGCAGGCGAATTGTCCAAAATCTTGGACACGAAATACAAGGATGTTGTGACAAATCAAATTCCGAAGGAACGATGCCAGAATTGCTTGCATAAAAGTGTTCAAGTAGGACACATTGCAGTAATAAAATATTTCGTTGAATTTTCTCTCGTCGATATTAACCAAGGAGAAGGGACTTTCAAAGATACTCCAATGCATAAAGCAGTTCTTATCACAGATTTGGAAAAGTGTGCAATAATTGTGAAGTACTTAGTAGAAAATGGTGCAGATGTTTTGAGACAAAATAAAGTAAGACTTACACCAGTAGAGTATGCTAAGAGAAAGGCCAAGGATGACAGAAAAGATTTTCTGATTTCATTGATAAGTAAGCAGATATAGTTTAAAAAGGTATAACTTTAAGTTTGGCGACGCGAGGTGATTGTTTGAAGTTATTTAATTTGTTGCTGTTTCATTTCATGCTCCTGCACAAATTAATAAAATTCGAAAAAAAATGTTAAAGGCTTTCATGCAGTAATTCTCATTGGAAATGACATTCCCTATTTTATATTTTAATTCTTCTCCATTATTTTTCTAGACGTTGTTTGTAATAATAAGGTCGTTCTATGTATATTTCAAGAATGTGTTTATGCAGTATATGAGTGGATATTTTAATGGTTTACCTTATCAATAAAAATTTTCGTTTCAAAAAGTAATCATAACCGCAATAAATTATATGTGCTCTATAGCTTACACTCGAATGACATTTCAAGTTCTCGAATAATCACAATTTGCAAGAATAATTGGGTAGAACGTCATTTAGTACAATTAATTCAGCGTTAAAAATGATCTGCGTTTTACACATTTGCTGAACCTTGTTCTTGTGCTCAAAACTTGTTCAGCAGTCATGCATCATATTATCATATATAGAATTGGCTTTCGTTGATAAATAAATGAGTTATGTCATGCCTTGTATTTAAAATAATTCCATGACCAACAAATCATGAATTACATTGTAAAGTTGTACATCATGTGATCATGACCACAAAATCATTCCAGGTACGACCGCTGATAAAGAATAAAATGGTTGAATACTCTTGATATGCTGTGTTGTACCATATTATTCCAGTCAGATTTGCATTCGGAGCTGAGTATCTAATTCAGACGGTATTTGATTCATGCGCCACAACATGATATTGACGTACATACCAAATCAATTTTGCTGTATACAACCAATTGGTTGCAGACGGAAAACTTGATTTTTCAAGTAATAAATGTTGGAGCTTATATGGTATCTGGTGATGTTGATTCGAGCAAAATGTTGGATCTGAGAGTGCTCGACACCACCCAAATATAAATGCATCACGTAAATGTAAAATGATATTCGGTAATAATTTTAACCCGAAAGTTCACTCTCACGGCATACTTAGTATTTTCATGATTGCATATTTCACAATGAATATGGATAAGCAGACAACTTTTGCGCAGCAAAATTATCCACAACCCAATACAAACTATCCTATACTCCGTCTGTTGGAAACCTGCTTGTTTTGAGAATATCGCACTTTTATTTGACGTGTAAATCCACGAACACTACGGACAAGTAAGTGATTTGAGGATTTTAGTACTGATATCAGCATGCAGTGGAAAACACTTTTTGCCCATGTTTGCGTAAATCGAATCGAACCATTTACGCGGATGGAAATAATGCTTATCTGACAATAAATTCTCGATTCTTCTGATACGGCACACCGATGCGGTGATATGTACTTAAACATGACAAACTTTTGAGTCGTCATATTGGTTCAAAAGTCGATTCGTCCAACTGTCGAGCGTCGACATATTCACACAGAACTGCTCTCCCAATAATTTTCTCTTTTTCGAAACTTTATCTGAAGTTTTAAAGGAACGTTTTAGATTAAGTTTCGAAATGGAGAAAATAGTTGTGGGGAACGAAGGTAAGTAGTATCATCTAACGATTTATTGTTGAATCATTTCATAAGACAGTTAATAAAATTAATACGGAATGTTTTTACTAGGGTGCTCGGTCGAATTAATTATGGACTGTTTGGAGGATGCATTAGTGCATGAAGTTGACTACGAAAACTTTCTGAAGTTGCAGGAATACCTGGGCCTCTCAGAGAAACACATTCAGGATATCGAGGACTGCCTAATTTCCGAAAGCATCACATATTTAGAAGCATATCGACGGGTTCTAAATGTTTGGAGGGATATCAAAGGAATCAATGCCACACTCGGAAAGCTACTATATTCGCTCAGGTCATGTGGGTATGAGCTGGTCACTGGTATGTTAACTACAATCATAAATTTATGCGATTTATAAACCTGAGCCTTACGTACATAATGGGCTGCAACATACATTTTATCTATGTTTGAACAGACGTCATCAGCGAAAGGCTTTATCTTCCAATGGAGAACATCCACCAAAAAATCAAAGCCTATGAACAAAAATCGAATCCTGCCGAGAGGGATGAGCTCATCAAAAGTTATATAGTAGAACATATGATGAGAATAATTGATCTAACAACAATTGACGACGTTCTTGTCTCTAGATTATTGGAGACGAAAGTTATTTCAAAGGAAGCGTACGATGACCTGGTATGACCAACTATTTAACAGAAATTTACTTATATCAAAATTATTTGCAGATCACTTGAAATTCCTTCATATCAATTGCAGAAAACCGCTAAAAATGAAGATATCAAGGGTGTCCGACTGTATGGTCATATTATCAACACTGAATCACTCTGGACGAACTGTTGCCAGTTAATCGATAATCTTCAGCACTTGAAACAGCACTCCGCAGCCACAAAATTGGCCAAGGCCTTCGTTGAAAATCCACCACTCTGCGAAACATAATTATTATATAAATCAAAATCAACAGTGAAATCAACTTTATCACCATAAAGCTCAAATATTTGAGATTACGAGATTAATATGAATCATTTACTCCGATCAACTTTAAGTTAACTTAACTTAACACATGTTCATTTGTCGCTGGCTCAATAAACCGTCGACCCGCGACCCGACCCAGATTGCTGTGTCGGGTCAGGTTTAATGGGAGCCAAGGTTTTACCCCGGTCAGGTCAGCAACTCAACATGTACAAGCGTGGTTGCGATAAGATATCGTCGGTGAGAAGCTGATAAACATCATTTGATAAGTACAATATTTACATTTATTTCTTCTAGCAAAACATAAATCGAAAAATGCGTAGAACATTTTAGTCAAATTTTAGGAAACAAGAAACTCAAACCTGTGATTAATTCTGTTCAAAACTACTTATTCAATAATACAAAATCTCATTTTCAAAAATTATTACGGATACAGCTGTCTGAAAAGGCTACGCACATTCTAGTGAGCAGGATTCCAACTTTATCCGAAACTTCAAATTCTTCAAACTTCAAAACCTGATATTTCGAAAATAATCCAAAACTAATATTTATTTTTTCACCGACGATATACTTGGATATATATTAAGATATCTTTACATAAAATGATTCATCAAGTAAATGTGTTAGAAATAAAAAATAATACCTCTAAATAAAATAAAATATCCTGTAACATGTAATTTATATCAATGCTTGCTAAAAGTAAACTTGGGTTGCTTCATGCATGAACATATTATGTATTACATGTGAGGATATATAAGTTTTATAGTTTGAAATAGTATTATAACCGTAGCTTTGAATATGATATCGGATTCTATAGAAATTCTAATCGTCATATTGTGCCTAGATATTATATTTAGTGCGTATTCGCGTATATGTAGCTATACATGTACCTGTAATTGTATCCTGTAAATTTTAAAAATAATTAGAACGCTTTCCAAATGTAATTAAAAACAACAGACAAGGAAGTAATGTGTTAATCGAAATGCCTTTTATATATAGATATACCAATTTGAAAATAATCTTGAATAAATTGTAAGTTTTATTTATGGAATGTATACTACATTTTGAGGAAAAGTCTTTTGGCATTCTATATAACTATATATAAATATATGATGCATGGTTTAATCATGATATAACGAACAAATAATAGCAAATAGCAAATTCTTCATTTAATGGTGAACGGGTAAAATGACTGGCTTAATAAATTTGAATCGCAAAATAATACGCTTTGTTTCTGTAAACTTTCACCGAATTTTTCAAACCAAATAGAAGTCGTTACAAGCTGCATACGAATATCGATTACAAATGTTGTAAGTAATCAGGATATATTTCACTTTTAGCTAGAAATTTGGCTACTAAAGCACGCCCAATGATATTTCTCTCAACTGCAATCTTGGAAGTATGGGTTGGGTTTCTATGTGACCAGTACCACCCAAATACCTCCAAATTACTGCCGTACAAGCTACCCACAACGGCGATTTTCAATATCGAAACATTGAAAAACCTACAACAATATCCTATCCTTCTTCACTGATCATGCAGATGCACCAACCACAAGGGCATTGATCACACCCGTGATCATTCTGAAAAATTCTAGAAGCAAGCACATAGCCGCAACATCCTATCCTATTGAGCAACGTGAGCCATGCCCACATAAAAATGAGCCAGCATTAAAAATATTGTGCCCATACACAAATGTGAGGTATTAAAATTGGAGATAAAGGCCCGTTTTAATTGAAAAAAATGATACGATACGAAATTACTTTAAGAAACGTACCGGTGTCAAAATTACTTCAACTGTTAAAACTTTCCCTCTACATGACATTTAGTAATGACGATGTAACATCAATCATCCGCCAAGTTCTTATACTTGAACATTTTGATGATAATGCTGGAGGCAATGAACTCATTCAAAATTAACAGAGCAAAATCCATAATCCACCACTCAAATATGTTGGATTTCCTACCTCTGATCAATAAGAACAACTGCAAGATCTAATATAATTTACATCGACAAATAAGTTTATCCACGAACTACATACATATGGTCACTATTCGTACAACGTTTTGCACAAAATAAATATATATGCGAATTTAAACAATTTGACTTATTTTTGAAATCTAGTCTTTAATAATCTTTGAAACAAAAATTGTGCAGCAGCTGCAATAATGCTGCCACAACATGAGTTCCGCCGAAAATTATGCAGACAGAGATAGGAAGCTTTGAAGGAAAATTTAGGATTTTAAATAATATTCAAATTGAACGCCGGCAAATATCATATTCATTTTACTCTAAATATATCACAAATTCCATTTACTCTTTCTTTTGTGCCAGAGCACCAATGCACTGGTACGTGACAGTGATTTCCTTCGAATCCCTTGGGACACCGATGGCCTTGGTCAACTCTGTCCTCACATCTTCCTTCAGCTCGGGAAGCTTCTCCTTTGGAACATTTTCTATGAAGGGGATGTGTCCAGTAAGCATACCTTCAAACAAAACACAAAAAGTATGACTAATTTCACAAAATGTCACAAAATATAATTTATAATCTTTTTAAAAGTAAAAATCTCACTCAAAACTGTCTCGATATTTGGAAAATGCTCGGACCGATCCTTGATGTCGATAGAGTGCACCTCGAATCCGGCTTCCTCCAACAGAGTTCGAAACGAATTCACGTTGCTCCCACTGTCCGTGAAGGCCAACTCACTTGCCCTCTTGGTGTAGTCCTTCAAGTAAGGCTTCCACTTTTCAGACTCCCCCAGACCCCGGACCATGTTGAAGAATACTGTTTTGTGCATGGTGAAGGCGAGATATCCTTTTGGCTTCAGAATTCCAGCTAACTTTTTCATCGCATCACTAAAATTAAAAGAAAAAATTCAATTTCAATAAAATTAAAAATCCATATTTTCTTTAAAAAATTCATTAAATTAGGTACGATGAATTTGTCTTACCCCAATCCAGGTACAAACTCGAAGCAGTAAACTGAGAAAATCTTGTCAAACTTCATTTCTGGAAAGGGAAACTCCTCCAAAATGTTTCCAGCAGCGTAGGTAATTCTCTCATGTGGATTCTTCTTCTTTGCCTCCTCAATTTTGGCTGGACTCACATCAACAGAATACATTTTCGATTCTGTTTCCAGCACTTTTGGGAAAAAGTACTGGAAACCACTTGCTCCATTGCCACAACCATAGTCGAGGATGGTTTCCCCAGAGGTCCAGTTCATGCCCTTGACCATGTCAGGGAGAAACTGTTCCAAATCGAGGTTGTAACTTTTGGGATCCCTTTGGTGTCCATAGTCGGGGCCACCATCCTCTTGATGGTGATGATGATGCTGGCAACGATGTTCTCCACTCATTTTTTGAATTCAATCACACTTTTTTTCTGAAAAAATGAAAATAAATTTGAAGAACTGAGAAGTAAGAGAGAATGAAAACTGCCTTGTTTGTTTGTCAATGTGTGTTTGACTGAAGCTCGCAGCTGAGTTTTTTCGGCTCTGATGTTTGCTTCTGTTTTGGCCTTGGGTTTATATACTCGTCCAGCACAACACAATCCTGCATATAATGCACACGAGCTTGGTTTTTCAAGGTTACCCGACAACAAAGACATGTATTCACTTCAGTATTCAGCATATGCCGGCATTTTTTGCTGTGACGTTACCAGACGACAGTGACATTGTGTATGTAAATGTATGCGCTGCATATGTGCATGATTTTTTGCCATGCGAATATCCACTTGAAAAACGTTGAGAGTGCGTGCATATCTTTACAAAAATATGATTGAAGAGGAAAGTGCATACTGACGAGAGTAGAAATGCAATTTGATGCGTGACTTTTGAAGTGCGTATGGAATGTTCCAAAGTTCGAGAAGGAACTTTATATTGCGTAAGGTGAAATGAAGGACGTGCTGACGTACATTCAAAAGTGCGTCAAAAGGAATGTTCTCGAAATCCTAAAACGTTTTTTGCTAATGGATGAGGTTTATTTTTATGGATTCACGTGTGACACGTGACGTGTCACTCCAACCTTGTCGAAGTTGGTTGTGTTTTTAAGGGACAAAGTGAAGGAACATACGACAGTTTATGTCTTACCCTGAGGAATAGTGCCTATTTTAGCAAATGTTGGTTAAATATAATTTGATGTAATCATGTAATAGTTGATAGTAGAAGTATATGAGAAGTAAATGAACTGGAATTTTACATTTTTCAAGTATCAAAAATGGGGTCGCATCAAGCTTCTTGAAGGTTGTTCAAAATATTCTAACTTTAAATCTAATACATTGTCAAAATCTTTTCATATAAAGATGTTATCTTCCATTAAAATTGCCTCCACATCTGAAAAATGCTTGAATTCATACGATTAGTGGAGCCAGGATGTGTGCAACTTTATTCTGCAAAAATCAACGTAGATTTCCTACCATTTTCTAGCATAACAATGTCCTGTCCTTACTGAGGGTGGACATGACATTCAGTTATACATTTTAAAACTATGTTGGCACATTTTAATCCTTGCAAATAGTGGACGTGATACCCTCTGACGAGAGGTGCCTGGAGCATGTAACTCTTGGATTTCATCCGTACTTTCACAGATTCATGATCTCAGGTATAAAAATCCATGTGCAAATATACTTTTTGCAATGGGCAAGGGTTCTGGAGATATCCTGGAAAAA
>JAQFZW010002092.1:0-19896 GCA_034687055.1 Heteromurus nitidus
GGCGTTGTCTTCTCAACGAAGTTCGCCGACCCCAAATTGATTCTCAGGGCACGGCATGAGGCCGCAACCCTGTTGAAATATTTACTTCCGAGCAAACTTGTAATTCGAGCTATCTCTTTGGCTGACCTTCGCGAAGTATAATGTAAATCAGCAAGAAAATCCAGCGCAATAATTTTATGACAGCGACAGTGCATATTATTTGCATTATAGCTCCAACCGGAAGGGCAACCAAGAATATATCTTGCATCACGAGGTTGTAGTAGTTTGTCAATATATTCAGAGCTCGAATTGAGACCACTTCCATGAAAATGTTAGCTTCAAATACAAAATACATACAATGTTTAAATACATTTTAAAGTAAAAAGTGACAAACTTACCTCAAAACAACTTGCTGATTTAGAGTCAACCATATCGGGCCAAGTACCGAGTTAAGAATGAATCGAATTCCACTCTGACAAGCGATGACCCAAATGAAATAATTGAATGTGAAGTTTAGCACAAATCTGCCATAGAATGCAATCCCGATCAAATCAATTTGGTTGAAATGCAACGTGGCCAACGTGTTTGATGACATTTTCGGTGCGAATGCCAAGGCAGTAGCCCATCCTACAGGGATTATTTTCATCATCGCACCCCAAAATCCAAGGAGTAATTTTGCCAGCTTGGTTGTCAAATCTTCCTTGTAAGTACCTTCATATAAATTTAAAATTTTGAAATTGATTTAAACGCTCATAAGTGAATTATTTAATTATATTTTGCCTTACAAGTTGCAAACTTTTTCTCCCAGGAACGCACACCGTTCAGAAATCCAAGCAGGTTTCCCAGTTCCACTTTGAGTTTGAGTAGGATGTGTGCAGCGATGGCGAAAATGAGAACCAGCACAATTTTTTGACCTTTGTCAAATGGGTCATGTCGTCGAGGAATTTCTTTCCCGTTGAGAAGCACAATGAAGGCGAGCACGAGAAAGTTCAGTCTGTGTCCCATCCTTGATGAGGGGTTCTCTAGCAGGTCTCCATTATCTGAAATTTTGATTAGCGAACCGCCAACCATACGACAGCTTTCTTCGCCTTTTAGATAAATGGGGAAAGAATTTTTCACGTGCCCCATAGTTTTAACGTCCTAAAATTTCACGTGTCCCTTCTTGGGCTGCAGTGTTCTTAAAGACGCTGTTTTTGTAATGAAGTCCGCTCGAGGTCGAGTGAGACATTTTTGACAACAATTCTGTTTGTTGAGTTATGCTCAAATTGCTTACGTTGTGATAACTGGGAGCTAGTCATCCGTTTGACATTATCCAGTTCAGCCTTTACCATGTTTCAAAAGTACTCCAGCTACCCGAAATCGTTAATTAGTGAAACTACTTGGATGTAATCATATTTCTAATAATTATATATGACATATTTCCACTGTATATTTCCAACAAGTATACGTCAAATTAATCGGATCATATGTCAAATTCTTCGGCCCAATTCGATTCAGTCAGCAAGGCGTGATAAGTTTTGGTGTAAGTGGAATTAAATTTGAGAAAATTTCATGCCAGCTGTATTTAATTCCTGCAGTAGCTTAAATAAGGGTATCAGTTCAATATACTGGACGTATGTACCTGAACAACCAAGGTATGAGTTTTCCACGGATTTTCCACATATGTGAAAACTCCATGCGCCGTGTATAACTCGTTAATTTTGGGATGTATTTACGAGAAATTCTGAGAGCAAGTCCTCTCCTTTACGTCGAAAACACTTGAAAATTCCAGGTCGAAAATCCCTACTTTCTTCCAATATTCAACCATTTCTACACCCCTTAAGCCACACACAAAATTATGCCGCGAATTTTAAAGGATATATTTTTTGTGCCATTAATTGAAGCATTGTTATATAAAAAAAATGAAATATCATATTTTCACTTTATTAGGTACATATTGCGAAACATAAACTGCAACAAGAAATAAATTATAAATCACCGGAAACACTATCACACTATATTTGTCTAAGTAGAATCGCCGTTTCCTCCTTCTGAGCCTCTTGTCACTTGTAAATTTGTAAATTGACCAACTCGATAAAGTCACTAAAAATGCTTAATGATTCGAAATATTGTTTTTGGTCCAATATGTAATCTCTATATAAAGCTGGTGCAATTGCAATAGAACTTTGGTCAATTTGTTTTTGGATTTGCAGAATAGATGTTTAGACCTAAACAAGAATTTGTGAATGCAAAAAATGAAAATATCTTGACAAAATCATTGCATTTTACCACATTTCCACGATTTTGAGTTCCCCGCATTGCTACTCGGCAGATGCTTTCAAGTTTCTGAATGCAATCCGCTTTGGTTCAATATATTCGTTGACTATCTCGTTGGCTATACTCGTGTTTTCGACTACTACTGGAACCCCAGAATTCCACGTTTGTGCGTTTGACTACCTGCACGAGTTGTAGACGTCGAAAATTCGAGCTAAGGATTCGAAATTTAATGAACACGTAAATTCGACCTACACAACGAATATTCCACGTAGTTTACACAACCAGGTTGTTCGGGATAACCATTTAAATTGACTTTGTAGACTTAGATTAATTAACTCGATTATTAAAATCAAGCACATTTTGGATGTGCCCATCCTGTTTCCTCGATTCTTACATAATAAGGTGGTTGATTGAAAAGGTGGGGTTGTTGTGCTTGTGCATATGTATATCTCAAACCTCATATTATATGAGTCATATTATTATATAATAAAATAAATTATATTCGCCCATCCTCTAGATAATTAATAATTGCCTTGTGTTGCTGTGTTTATAAAGTGAAGTAAAGTCAGAAACTGTAGAGTGAATTTGTATTATATGAATTAAAATTATATCTCATTTGACAGTTGACGTGCAAGTAAAGACCCAGAAATGCACGAAGTCCTGATGAAATTAATTAGGCTTTGAATGTATGAGTAGGGGGAGTGCTGTTCGATAAATGAGGAGGTTTGACGAATATTTGAAATAAAAATCTAATAAAAGATTTAGAATAGTTTTGGACGGGCCTATTTTATTAGAGTCAAAATTAGATAGAAAATTCTATACTTTCGGATCCGCACCCACACTGGAAAACATGGGTGTTATCAATGCGTCTTTTGTCCTTTTCAAACCAGGTCGAAGGCAACTTTGAATCGCCACATTCTCGCACATACGAAAGAGAAGCCTTGCTGGTGTCCACTGTATGACTGTGTGAGAAATGTTTCAGCGATGTAACGTCCCTGGATAATACCACGTCCCGGGTCACACGATGGAGAAGCCATTCAAGTGTTCGCAGGCACAGGGTGCGGAAAGTCGTATGCTCTCAAGGGTTGTCATTTCTTGCTTCATCTCCGACTACCCGATATATCACCTTTCTCTCCACCAGTCTCAATAATTCCACACTTTCCATTCAGCCGCTGGAGAATATTACCATAGGGGGCGACCAACATGAGATCATGTTTCTCACGACAACATTGTCTAATTGCAATCTGACATTTTCGAAGTTATTGAAAAGCTCGTGGAATTCCGTCGTCATGTCACTCTCGTCACTGAGCTGAGTAGCATTTGGAACATAATGAAATCAACTCTTTTCTCAATGGAAAATCCCCATATGAAGCTGATACCCGAATTCAGGTATTTCGATCGTGATAGTATGCACACTCGCAAGTATCACGTACGCATGCTATACGTGATAGCGCAGTAGCATTTCGAACAAGATAATTGCCGAGGATCATAAATAACTGGTGTTGATAGACAGTACGTGTATATGTCGCTATCATTCTGACAGGCAAAGTAAATCCCATTGTACATGTATGAACCTCGTGGATCATGGTATGAAGAAGCATTGTTTTGTTTCTTCACTTGTTCTGAAAAATGTTCGGATTCTGTGTAATCTACACATGTGCATATGCAACATGTATGAAGACATGGAGAACCCAAAACAATATTTCTGATGGTAAGGAAGAGATGTGAAAATGGTCCCGGTGGCTCACTTTGATGAATCCTTTTAACACATGACTGCACGGGAAATGTATTTACCCATTCCACTCACCTTTGAATGGGGAGGATTGAAAAGGGATTGTGGAACTGTCACATGTGCACATGTGCAATGCATGTTATATATGCTCAATGCTCAGCGTATTCACCCAACAGTATCGATCAATATCAGCACAACAAAAGACATAAATAAGTACAGGCGAAAGACTGACAAGAAGAGAAGGGAAGGGAGTAAACACCACATGTGCACTTCACTATTTCATGTCATTTACGAGAGAACAATACTTACTCCCTGTTCTCGTACTAGCCTTGAATTTTTCAATTCTCCTCAATTCTCCTGTTTGTTCTGTCAATTCCTTTTTCACTTGAACATCGTCGAAACATCCCTTCGAGTTGCTCCAGTTCCATATCACTTGCGCTGAAAATATTAAATACTAAAATATGGGAAGAACATATCGCCTAACGTGCATATTTTGCAAGAAGAATTTTTCCAAAAAAAGTAATTTGTTTGTTCATCTCTTACATCACACTAGAGAGAAACCTTATCATTGTAGCATTTGCGATAATGCGTTCAGCACCAAGGGCCACCTCAAGTCCCACCTTTTCATTCACTCCAGAGAGAAGCGGTTCAAGTGTGATATTTGTCCAAAGACTTTTCATGCACCCAATAACGCTCGAATTCATCAGCGACAAATACATTCGCAGAGAATTTTTAAATGCTCGATTTGTGACAAGAATTTTAAATCTTCGGGTGGGGTGAAATATCACGAGGCCGCACGACATTCCACTTCGTCATCTTCTAAATCACTAATTCGTTGTAATTTATGTGAGAAATTGTTCCCGAATCGAAGTAACTTGGAGCGGCATATGTTCTCCCACACGAAGGAGAAATTCTTCAAATGTAAAACATGTGGAAAGTTCATTTCAACGAAGAGTAATCTCCATCAGCACATGAAAACACATGAACAAAATCGTGTAAAGGAATTTAAATGTGAACATTGTCCAAAGGCATATTCCGCACTTCAAGATTTGAAAATACACTCACTCCAAGTTCACTTATGTCACAAGGCCACAGTACATAGCGTCTCCTCCTCCAACTCCAAACCACTAATTCGTTGTGATCTATGTGAAAAATGCTTTTGGTATCCATGTCGCTTTGAGAGGCATATGCTCTCTCACACGAAGGAGAAACCCTTCAAATGTGAAACATGTGGAATGTTCCTTTCAACGAAGAGTCATCTCAATCAACATATCAAAATACATCAACAAAATCGTGTAAAGGAATTTAAATGTGAACAATGTCAGAAAGCATACTTTACGCCTGAGGATCTGAAAATGCACTCACTCCATGTTCACCAGAAAACAGTGAAAAAAAACATCGGTGTTCCACTAGTAACAAAACATTCTGGGGTAAAGGACAGTTGAATGAACATCAGCTAATTCACAGTGACAAGAAACCCTTTCAGTGTTCTATTTGCGAGGTGCGATTTAAAACAGAGAAATATTTGAAGAGACACATCAAGACGATCCACACGACGCGGAGACGATATCCGTGCCCACACTGTGCAAGAAATTTCAGTGACAAGGGATATTTAAAGACTCACATTCTCACTCACACTGGAAACCTTGAATCAATGTGTCTTTTGTGTTTATCGAGCTCGCTTGAAGGCAAACTTGAATCGTCACATCCAAACGCACACAAAGGAGCAGCCATTCTGGTGTCAGTTGTGTGAGAAGTGTTTCAGCGATGGAATTTCCCTCGATGACCACGTCCGCACGGCACATACGATGGAGAAGCCATTTAAGTGCTCAAACTCGGGGTGTGGAAAGTTGTATGCAATCCAGAGTAGTTTGAGAGCTCACTTGAAGAGATGTCAATCAACCGAACCTAACTTGTAATCAATTACAAAATTTCTAATCCAAAATGTTAATAAATGCCCAATACTTCAAATTTACAAAAAATGGTTAAGCATTCCAGGAAGTGTTCTTCTACAATTTTTACAAAAATTATTATTTTATATTATAATATTTATTGTTATTGTTAAATTAACTAACATAAATTAAAATGTATATATATTAAATATAAACACGTACTTATAGAACAAGTAAGAGGTAAAAATCTTTGGTAAATACTTTTTCATAACATTAAAAAGGTTTTCATTAGTTACTAACTGCTTACAGATCCATTACGTTTCATATAGACTGTATCCGAGCTAGTGGTATTGATTATCGATTAAAAATCATCCTTCATCCATGTCGACCACGTCAACGTGAAAATGTCCGGATTTTAACCTGACAACAGCATCCCTTGGACAACAAACATTTTACCGTCATTTATTACACAATTTATTTTTGTAATTTAAGGCTTCATCGCCAACTATCATTGAATTTAACATGAACCAGGTCCAGAAAGTGTTGGTATGGAGACTTTGGAGACTATATGCGTTGCAAAGCCACCTTGTGCCTGGAACCGAACTTGGTTATCATAATTTGCAAGCTCGTCAAACGTCCTCTCTAGCTTGTCCACAGTGCCCCATTTTAACTTGAATGGTAGATCAGTTTGATAACAATATTTTTATGCCACTAATTCCTTCATTTCTGGAGTCCCGCCGACTTCCATTTTGATATCGTTTTATCATCATCTTCCGGCCCTCGAGTTTCCACGTTTGAAATTAGCATTTGGAGAATGCTATCAAAATGAGCGACACGTAGACGTATGTGAACCCTCAAGTGCTTATTTTTAGAGCGTTTTCGTTGACAATTGCGATATTTCACCAAGGGATTCCCTTTAACTTCTCCCAAAACCATGCATTTCTCCTTTTCGCCGATCACCTGCTTTTTGAACACCTTAATAATGGCTTCCAGCGGTAATCGCATGCAGGATGTAACTTTAAATGAAATGTGTCGTTTTAAACCGACTTTTCGGTACAAAATTTTACCACATCATTTGAAGTGTCCTTTCCTTAACCTCATCGATTTGGGAAGTGGATGAATGCTCCCTTCCATGCTTGTTTTTTTTCAATAAATTCCTGATTACATGTCATCGGAGTTCGTTCATCCAAACTCGGATGCATACAGTTCGAATGTAACGAGTTAATCGTGATTTCATAGAAAAAGTTGACCTCCAGAAATTTCCTCTTCTGCTCCACATGTCAGGTTATCAGGTTCAGGATCCTCATCGGGTCGATTGATAAAGTCAAATACCTGTCGTATCTGCATATTATGTATTCCGTTGTTTATCAAGTTACAACAAATCACAAATATCGGAAAAGTACAAGCAAATTTAACATCTGTATACAATATGAAGACCACAAGACAAAAACTTACTTATCATCAGTTCTCTGACAATGGAAAATCATATACCGCCTTGTGTTAATTTCAGGGAACTGCTTTTACGCGTATGGGATTACGTGGTTCTTTGAGGGTACGTGCATAGTTGAAATCCAGTGAATGCTGTATGCTTGTAACACACTCACTCATTTCTGCTTGCATCCAAAGTTTACGCATGGTTTACGAATTTTATCGTTGGCCAACTTCAACAAAGCATATATGTGGACTTGAACTCAACAAAAATACATGTATTTCCCTATACCACGGTTCAATTTGTCAATACAAAAGATGCATTTCGTTCCTTCACATCATTTTCTAGACCTGTGACGAACACTTATATCATTTTCTCGTGTTTCAGTCATTTCCTTTCAGTTCCTTTCCCACATGAATGCACGTCAAACATCTTCCCATATCCAGCGAATAATGTGTCCGTTTAGTTGAACATCACTTGAGTTGAAAATATTGAAACAATATGGATAGAACATACTCGTTAACGTGCATATTTTGCAAAAAGTTATATTGTAGCAAAAGTGCATTGTTTAACCATCTTTTGTCTCGCACCAGAGAGAAACCTTACCCTTGTGGTCTATGCGATAAGGCGTTCGTCAACAAGAGCCAACTCAAGTTCCACCTCTTTATTCATTCCGAAGAGAAGCTGTTCAAGGGTGACATATATTCAAAAACATTTCATGGACATTCCTTCTCCAAACCACTTATTCATTGTGATTTATGTGGGAAATGCTTCCCATACCAAAGTTCCTTGGAGCGGCATATGCTCTCCCACACGAAGGAGAAACCCTTCAAATGTGAAACATGTGGAAAGTTCCATTCCACAAAGGGTAATCTCAAACGACACATTAAAACACATGACCGAAATCGGCCTAAAGTGGAATTTAAATGTGAGCATTGTCCTGAGGTGATGTATTCCACATCCGAAAATCTGAGGACGCACTCACGCCGAGTTCACCTGCAAACAGCCAAGCAACATCCATGCTCCATTTGTAACAAAATATTCTGGAAAAAGGTAGAGTTATCCCGACATCTGCTCTCTCACAGTGACGAGAGGACTTTTCAGTGTCCAATTTGCAAGATGCGATTTAAATCAGAGAATACATTGAGGCGACACATCAGGACGATCCACACGACGCGGAG
Source organism: Heteromurus nitidus (assembly GCA_034687055.1). NCBI lineage: Eukaryota > Metazoa > Arthropoda > Collembola > Entomobryomorpha > Entomobryidae > Heteromurus > Heteromurus nitidus. The sequence goes on from JAQFZW010002092.1 coordinate 8,470, forward strand.
ACGATATCAGTGTCCACATTGCACAAAAAACTTCAGTCAGTCGAGAAATTTAGGGCGTCACATTCGCATCCACACCGGAAACCTTGAATATTTCCAATGTGTCTTTTGTCCGTATCAAGGTCCCAGGAAGACAAGTGTGAATTTGCACATCAAGATGCACACAAAAGAGAAGCCGTTCTGGTGTCCATTGTGTGAGAAATGTTTCAGAGGTGCAACGTTGTTAGATGACCACGTCCGCTCGGCACATACAATGGAGAGACCATTCAAGTGTTCAGACTCGGGATGCGGAAAGTCGTTTGCCGTCAAGAGTAGTTTGAAAAGTCACATTAAGCGATGTCACTCAGAACCTAAATTGCAATTAATTCCAATATTTTAATGTATGTTTTCCCAAAATGTGTTATGTCCAATAAATAAATGTCCAATAATACCAGCTTACAAAAAATTGATTGGGAATCCAGAAATTGTTCACATTTACATTTACTTGTACATCTATCATATATCTATATTTACAATTATTATTTAGTATTATTTTATTGCTTTGGATTTCAAATGTTATTCAGTACCAAGTAGAAAATATGCATATTAAACGCAAACACACTACAGCATTCACAGCACTAGTGAAAGAAAAAAATGTTGATCACAAAAAAAATTTCGTGGCATCTGTAAACCTTTTCAGTAGTCAGTTGCTTCCATGCTCCCTTCAAGTTTCGCATGAACTTGGTTCGTAACAGCAGCGGCAAGAGAATTGTATGGATCGTTTGCGGTGGAAAATAACCGTATTTCTCGATACAAACATATGAACAGGAAAGGCGAGTTAAAGTCAGAACAGAGCCTTGAAAGAGTTCCAGTGGCGATGGCAATATAAATAATTATATTTGAATTGTAAAATAACACATTGATTATCAATTGGAAGTCTTCCTTCGTATCCATCCAAACCAGCTTGACAATAATATCGGATTTTAGCTGGAGTAGTGCATCACTTTGAATTAGTAAATAATAATAAATAATTCCTTTTTCCAGAAATGGATTGCGGAACTACGCCTGTGTATAGGCATACACTGTTAACTTCTGTGAAATGTATAAATGCTCAGAGAAGCATGCATCCACAAAATATATGCGCACACTTCCCCATGTTCCGTATGTATGCCGTAAATAAACAGACATAAAAATTGTATACATTCTTCCAACCACAATAACATTACACGAAAACAGGAAGGGCATAAATTTATTCACAGGTGACCGACAATAACCTAATACACATATTTCCTTGTTTCGAGATCATTCACCACTTCCCCAAAGACCATAACACTTTCAACCAATACACCATAAAATCCTGGAATTTTCTGTTCCGTGTTTTCCTGTAATCTCCTTTGGACGTGAACCATCGACTAATCGTAAGTTTCTCTAGATTTTAAAGTTTGTTTCAAAAGTATGGGCAGAAAAAGAGCCCGATGCGAAAGGTGCATATTTTGCACCAAGAACTTTTGCAGCAAACACGATTTGTTTCCACATCTCTTATATCACACGGGAGAGAAACCGCTACATTGCACCATTTGCGATAAGGCCTTCATCGCCAAGGGTAACCTCAAATTCCATCTTTTTAGTCATTCCAAAGAGAAGCGGTTCAAGTGTGACGTTTGTGAAAAGTCATTTCATGGGCCCAGTCAGGTTCGAGCTCATCAACGAGTAGTACATTCGTCGATAATTTGGAACTGCTCGATTTGTGACAAGAGCTTCACATCTTCGGCGGGACTGAGATATCACAAGGTTGCACAACATTCCGTCTTGATACCGACACCCCGTATTAACTGTGATTTATGTGAGAAATTGTTTCCAAACCGATCTACCTTTGAGCAGCATATGCTCTCCCACACGAAGGAGAAACGCTTCAAATGTGAAACATGTGGAAGGTTCTTTCAGACAAAGTGCAATCTCGAAATTCACATGAAAACACATCAACAAAATCGTCCAAAGGAATTTAAATGTGAAGATTGTTCAAAAGCTTACTTTACACGTGAACATCTGAAAAGGCACTCACTCCAAGTTCATCTAAAAACAGCGAAAACACAATCGTGCTCCATTTGCAACAAAGCATTCTGGGACAAGGGAGAGCTGTCAAGACATCAGCTCACTCACACTGACGAGAGACCCTTTCAGTGTTCCATTTGCAATCTGCGATTTAAATCAGAGAAATCTTTAAAGTTACACATCAAGACGACGCACACGACAAGGAGACGACATCAATGCCAACATTGCACAAAGAATTTCAGTAATTCCGGAAATTTGAACTTTCACCTTCGCATCCACACTGGAAACCTTGAATACTATCAATGCGCCTTTTGTCTTTTCCAATCTCGTCGAAAGAAAAGTTTGGATCTTCACATCCTGGGACATACAAAAGAGAAGCCGTTCTGGTGTCCATTGTGTGAGAAATGTTTTTGCCGTGCAAAGTCACTTGATGACCATGTCCGCTCGAGACATACGATGGAGAAGCCATTCAAGTGTCCAGGCCCAGGGTGCGGAAAGTCGTATTCAGTCAAGAGTACTTTAGGAGAGCACACGAAGAGGTGTAATTTAAAAATTGGAATAAATAAAATAATTAATTACAGCCTATAAATATGACTTCGGTGTGATATTTCTGAAGTATGTTATTCCAAGACGCGTTTAATACATGTTTACAAAGGCGGCAACTGCGGCAGGCAACTTAGAAACTAAACTGTAATTAATTAGTAATAAAGTTGGCCGACTTAACTCGATATTTGTAATTTTTGTTTTTCCAAAAATTCGTTTAATAATGGAATTATAGGTATTAAAGTTTACAAATAGAATAAATATTGTACATTATTTTATAAATGTTAATAAATATTAAGTAAAAATATACAAATTACATAATGTAGAACCATCAAAAAGCTTCCTTATTAAATGCAAACATTCTTGTTTGAATTTTCTGAAACTGTTTCTTGCAAGAATTTTCATGACGCAGTAAAACATTTTCTTTGTAAGTTTAATACTATTTAAATCTATTTTAAATCTATATCTAATATCTATCTATATAATTATTAAATTAACGCGTTAAGTTTTGGACGCGTCTAAAGGCTATTATATTAATTATCAGTGTAAAAAATTAGAATTAAATTTTAAAAAAAATTAAAATTAAAAACACTTTTATGGTCACTTCTCAAGATGACTTATCGCCTATTCCTCTTTCCATTTTGCTTTCGATAGTCATCATCTTCCTCTTCACGATTTTCAATTTCTCCATTCAGCTGCTGGAGAATAATATCAAAGTGAGCGAGGAGCATGTGAACCCTGATGGATTCTGCGTTTGATCGCCTCTCCTGGCAAATGCAACATTTAACGTAGGGCTTCTCATCAACTCCTCCCAAACCCATGACTTTCTTCTTTCGGCTGAGCACCTGGTTCAGAGCAGCGTCAAAATCTTCCTCCCTCGTATTCGGGGGCAACTTGTCCGAAAATTTTTGCAAGGGATGCTTGGATATCAGATGATGATTGAGGTCGGAAGGCCTTACGGGCGTCGAACAGTGCTCACATTTGGTTTTTAACTTTAAGTGAAGTGTGTCGACGTGTCGCTTTAAATTGTCTTTCCGGCTCAAAGTTATTCCACATTCGTTACATTCGAAGTGTCCTTCCCGAAATCTTGTCGACTTGGGAAACGGAGTGCTCTCTTCCAAACTAGTTTCTTCACTAAATTCCTGACTACATGACGTCGTAGTTCCCGCACGTACAGTTCGAATGTGACGAGTTGATCGTGATTTCCGAGTAAAAGGTGCACCTTCTGAAATTTCCTCTTCTGGTCCAAATGTAAGGTTGTCGGGATCAGGCTGATTGTGAGGTTCCGAATCTGTGGGAAAACTACTTTGTGGAATTGCCATGACCTGCTTGGTCGTCAGTTCATCCTTTTTTATCACAATTTTGGGAAGTGATGATTGAATTCGCTGGGAACCTAGAATAATCAGAAAAAATTGCCAGGCAACAGCTGATTTTTTAAAAAAAATTCTTTCGATACTTATTGTTTTTAAAATGCAAATATTATTTTCCTTACATTTCTCCAAGGTCTCCTTTCTCAATTTTTCAGCAATCGTGGAATTCGGCATGATCTCATCCTGCTGACGACCACCAGATTCCTCCTTTCTCCCACGCTGGATGAGATCGCGTAGCACATGACAGCATCTGTCCAGTTGCAATCTGACATTTTCAAAATAGTTGAACCACTCGTGGAACTCCGTCGTCACGGATGCACATCGAGAACATAAGGTAATCAAGAATTGAACCCTTGTTTCATGGACGTCATCGATCTCGTGGAGAAGATTTCCAAATTCAGGCATTTCGATCGTGCTCACTTTGAGGTAGCGGAGCAACATTTGGAACGAGTTTGAAGCAGATAAATGTAGGGAATCGGCAGGATCCTCGGGTCGATACGGAATGTTACAGTCATTCTGGCAGAGAAGGCAAGTCCCATTCGTGTCCACATGGAACATTGTATTTAGTAAATTATATTATTTAGCAAGTTTACAAAATCACAACTTTTATTTCAAAAAAAAAATATTCGTCAGTTAAAAATCCCAATGCAATATGTGTATCTTCTTGTACATGAAGAGCACAGAGTTTACAAGACAATGTTTGTGAACATTCTCTGCCAATGCAATCGAATATTTGCATTTGAAATACACACACACACACAATGGTTTTGTATGAGGAGAACGGTTGTGACAGAGGCACTCACATTGTCAAGCAGTCCTGCGTTTAATTTTAGAAATGCCTTTCCCTGAAAAGGACTGTAGAACTACGACAGTGTGCATAGGTACACACTGTTAAACTCTAGTGAATGTACGTGCTTATGGTTATATGGTCAGAACAGCAACAAAATATGTGTCCGTTGATATTTCTGTTCACCCGAAGGCCAAAAGCACATCAACATTTCAGAAAAATCAGTCAAGTCAGTCATTCAATACCAGTACAACAAAGGCCACATGCATAAATAAATATGCAGGGGAGCCGAGAATAACAAATGCCTTAACAAGTTGCCAAAAGTAATAACAGAAATTTAAGGTGCATATTTTGCAGCAAGAATTTCTCCACCAAACGTGAATTGTTTGCCCATCTTTTATCTCACTCGAGGGAGAAACCTTATTATCCTTGCACCATATGTGATGCAGCGCTCAGCACAAAGAGCGTCCTCAAATACCACATATTTAGTCATTCCGAAGTAGTTATTACAATTGCATATTAATGTACGTTTAGGATTACAAATTACAATTGTCATGAAATACCATACCTTAATTTTAAAATTGCAAGTAAATGTGAAAATGGTTATAAAACTTGAATGTTATGTTCGGGAGTTATTTAATATTGGCATTGGCAAATGTTAATTAATACAAAGTAAAATATATGCATATTAAATGCAAACACACTAATAGCACTTTCCAATGTGTCGTTCTAAATCCTCTTTTCGACTAAATGATTTTCCACATTCTTCACATTTAAATTGTCCTTTCCACAACTTTGACGATTTGGTACGTGAGGTCTTGCGCAATATTTTCTCATTAAAAATTCCTTCTTAAAATTCTTACCTCTTAGATCCAGTTTCGGATGCAGACTTCGAATGTGACGAATTAAGGGTGATTTCTGAGTAAGAAGTTCTCCACAGTGGAGGCCTTCGGATTTTCCGCAAACTTTGGCAATTTTCTTTGGTGTACATCTCAGGTTGTCAGTATCCAGTTCAGATTCTTGCAGCCCATGTTTTCTTTCATGCTCACGATCAGATCCAAAAGTGACTCTTTCAACGGTGAAACTGGAACATTCATATGCCGTCAGTAATAGTTTGGGATATCACATGAAGAAATGAAAGTCATAAAGTAAACTAATTAATTACACCCCATAAATTTGTCTCAGTTGTAATATTTCTAATATGTTTTTCCAAAAATTCGTTTAATACATGGTTAGAAATTAAAGTTTACAAATAAATTGAATAAATATTGTATATTATTTTATAATTGTTAATAAATATTAAATGAAAATATATAAGTTAGTTGCAACCATGAAAGCGTCCACATTAAATGCAAACATTCTTTAAAAACTGTTTCTAACAAGAATTTTCACTAATTTTTCTAACTCCATTCAAGACTCCGCATTGCAAAAATCACCGTGTTTCTCGAAACCATCTTTGTTATCGGAAACATAAGCTCTTGTTGGATACGTGAACAGGAGCACTGTTATCCACATTTTTTGGGAAGATGTTCATTGGTGAAGACCGGTTAAACCTGTCTTCTTGCTAACTAAACATAAATCGATAATTCGTTGAATGCAGAATGATTGGATCACCAAAGGCGTTGTCTTCTCAACGAAGTTCGCCGACCCCAAATTGATTCTCAGGGCACGGCATGACGTCGCAACCCTGTTCAAGTATTTACTTCCGAGCAAACTTGTAATTCGAGCTATCGCTTTGGCTGACCTTTGCGAAGTATGATGTAAGTCAGCAAGCAAATCCAGCGCAATAATTGTGAATGCGATTGCCACAAAGTCGCAACCAACGAAGGACATTTTGGTCAGCAAGGATATGCTTTTGAGGGATGATTTGATGACAGTGACAGTGCAGACTATCTGAGCTATCCCTCCAGCTGGAAGGACGAACAAGAACACATCTTGCATCACGAGGTTGTAGTAGTTTGTCAAAATGTTGAGAGCTCGAATTGCGATCACTTCCACGGAAACGTTTCCTTCATTACAACGACCTCGAACTGTTGATGCGAGTACTTCAATTCTTCTAAAAATGTTTTGAGTCAGACTAGATGAGTATATGTAGTCATTGATATTAAATACATTTTAAAGTAAAAAAAAGTGACAAACTTACCTCAACACAACTAGCTGATTTAGGGTCAACCATATCGGGCCAAACACAGAATTAAGAATCAATCGAGTCCCAGTCTGGCAAGTGATGACCCAAATGAAATAATTGAATATGAAGTTGAGCACAAATCTGCCGTAGAATGCAATCCCGATCAAATCAATTTGGTTGAAATGCAACGTGTCCAATGTGTTCGATGACATTTTTGGTGCGAATGCCAAGGCAGTAGCCCATCCAACAGGGAGCACTTTCATGATCGCTCCCCAAAGTCCAACGAATAATTTTGCCAGCTTGGTTTTCATATCTTCCTTGTGAGCAGCTTCATATTAATTTAAAATTTTGTAAGTGATTTAAATGTTCATAAGTTAATTATTAACTTGCGCAGCGAAGCTGAAAAGCAAGTTGTTGAGAATACTAGCGCCGTCTGTCTGTCTGTCTATTAGCACGATAGCGGCCATACCGTTGAACTTTTCCAAAATCTTTTTCGCCCATCGATACTAGGGATCAAACGACAGGTCAAGTTCGTAGATGCGCAAAATTGGGCAACCCTAACCGTCACCATTATGTTTCAAATAGCAACATAGGGCATGTCATATATCAATCTACACGTCTCAATGAGATATATCACCATATATAAATGGGATTTTGAATTTGACCTTCTAAATTGGGTCAAATGTCAAAAATGTGGTTTTATAGCTTGAACCGTCACATTGTCTGATTTTTCTGAATTTGGCTTCCTAAATGGTGTCAAACATGCGCAAGTTTTCATTAAGTCCTGATTGTCAGGTTTATTTAATTATAGTTTCCCTTACAAGTTGCAAACTTTTTCTCCCAGGAACGCACACCGTTCAGAAATCCAAGCATGTTTCCCAGTTCCACTCTGAGTTTGAATTGGATATGTGCAGCCGTGGCGATCATGACAACCATCACAACTTTTTGACTTTTGTCAAATGGGTCATGTCGTCGAGGAATTTCTTTCCCGTTGAGAAGCACAATGAAGGCGAGCACGAGAAAGTTGAGTATGTGTCCCATCCGTGCTGAGGGGTTCTCCACCAGGTCCCCATTATCTGAAGTTTTGATTAGCGAACCGCCAACCTTACTACAGCTTTCTTCGCCTTTTAGATAAATGGGGAAAGAGTTTTTCACGTGTCCCATAATTTGAACGTCCTAAAATTTCACGAGTCCCTTCTTGGGCTACAGTGTTCTAAAAGACGCTGTTGTTCGAATGAACGCCACTCGAGGTCGAGTGAGATATTTGACACACAAAACTCTTTGTTGAGTTATAATACTCATATGCTTACGTTGTGATAACTGGAAGCCAGTAATCCGTTCAGCCTTTACCATGTTTCAAAAGTACTCCAACTACCCGAAAGCGTTTATTAGTGAAACTACTTGGATGTAATCATATGTCAAACAATTATATATGACATATTCCTACTGTATATTTCCATGAGGTATAAATCAAGTCAATCTTATGTGAAATTCGGCCCAATTCTATTCAGTCACACAAGGCGTGATAAGTTTTGGTTTGAGTGGAATTTAATTTGCGAAAATTTCATGACAGCTGTATTTAAGACTAGATTTATGTAACCATTTAAATTGACTTTGTAGATTTTGGAATAAATAACTCGGTTATTAAAATCAAGCACATTTTGGATGTGTCCTTCCTGTTTCCTCAATTCTTACAGAATACAGTGCTGTGTGGCAGTGCTACCTCGTATTACAATCAAATAAATTATAAATATTCGCACATCTTCCATATAATTTATTTGCCTTGTATTTGTAAAATCAGAAACTCTAGAGTGAATTTGAATTATATGAATTGAAATTATATTTGTATATCTCATTTTACCAGTTACAGTTGACGTGCAAGTAAATACCCAGAAGTCCTGACGAAATGAATTAGGCTTTGAATTCATTTGAGTGCGGGGAGTGTTGTTCGATAAATGAGGAGTTTTGACAAATATTTGAAATAAAAATCTAATAAAGGATTTAGAATAGTTTTGGAGGTCATACCCTATTTTATTAGGGTAAAAATTAGATAGAAAATTCTTCACTTTCGGCTTGTGAAAAAAGAGACATTGGAGAGAGGGAAAAATTTTTTAAATTAAAATTCTATTTCTAATTATGTATAATGTAGAAATCGTTATGCGTCCACGTAAACGTTAGAAAATGCTAACTTGAATAGTGTTTCACATTTGAAATTTTGAACACAAACTATCATCATTTTTCAAGGTCATTTGCTGGTTTCCTTAATGCTCTTCCCCCATGGTTTCCATTTTGATGTGGCAGCTCTTCCTCTTCAGAATTTTTTTGTTTTTATTCAGCTGCTGGAGAATAGCATCGAAGTGAGCGAGCCTCATCACTCATGTGAACCCTGATGGATTCTGCTTTGAACATATCTCCAAGGTCTCCTTCCTCAATTTTTCAGCAATCCTTGTCACATGCTCGCTCACATCCTGCTTGCGACCAGATTCCTCACTCTTTTTGCCACCCTTGATGAGATCATGCAACTGACGACCACACTTGTTCACTTCTGGATCGGCGATTCACTGGATCGCAAAACAGCGATCCGATCCACGATCCGATCCAAGCAGTTGGATCGGCTCGGATCGGATCTGATCTAATTTATGCCACATGAATAAAGAGAACAAGACGATATATGTTGGTAAACAATTCTGACAGAAAGACATCTGAAAATATAGCCCTGGTGGCTTCATACGATCAAAATTGAACCATCTTAAAGCGAATGCATGGAAAATGTACTTGCCTATCTGACTCACAAGAAGCAACAGCAGTCCGATTTGTGTTAATTTGAGAAATCTCTTTTTACAAGGAAGTGATTGTGGAATTGTCTCTTTGTACATGTACATATGTTGTATATGATCAGAGCACATTCACTCAATCATACCATCAAAACGGGACAAGACCAAGGCCATACATACATGGAGACGAGGAGACGACCGGCTGAGAAAAGACAAAACTTTCATGTGTACTTGATTCAATTACAAGGAGACGTCCAGTGACAAATACTTACTCCATGTACTCGTGTAATCCTTGAATTTAATATGCTATAATTGTTTTCCTTCCACTCCCTTTTCAGTCGAACTTCCTCAAAAGATCCTCTAATAATCCATTAAGTTTATTTAGTTTTAAATATTTTAGAAAATATGGCAACAACAATCAGTGACAAACAGTGCGTATTTTGCAACAAGAACTTCCACACTAAAAGTGAATTGTTTAAGCATCTTTTATCTCACATTAGAGAGAAACCTTATCCATGTGACATTTGCGACAAGGCGTTTGTCACCAAAAGCAATCTCAAGCTTCACCTCTTTGTTCATTCCGAAGGGAAGCGCTTCAAGTGTAACATTTGTACAAAGACTTTTCATGCGCCCAATCACGTTCGAATTCATCAACGACGAGTACATTCGCAGAGAACTTTTAAATGCTCGATTTGTGACAAGAAGTTTAAATCTCTTCATGGGCTATCATATCACAAGGCCACAGTACACACCGTCCCCTCCTCCAACTCCAAATCACTAATTCGTTGTGATCTATGTGGAAAATGCTTTCCGAATCCAAGTTCCTTTGAGAAACATATGCTCTCTCACACCAAAGAGAAACCCTTCAAATGTGAAACATGTGGAATGTTCATTTCAACGAAGAGTAATCTCGATCAACATATGAAAACACATCAACAAAATCGTGTAAAGGAATTCAACTGTGAACATTGTTCAAAAACATACTTGAGACCTCATCATCTGAAAACGCACTCACTCCAAGTTCACCAGAAAACTCCAAAACAGCATTCGTGTTCCATTTGCAACAAAACATTCTGGCAGAAGGGCCACCTGAAAGAACATCTGCTAGTTCACAGTGACAAAAAACCCTTTCAGTGTTCCATTTGCGACGTGCGATTTAAAACCGAGAATTATTTGAAGAGACACATCAAGACGATCCACACGACGCAGAGTCGATATCAATGCCCACACTGTGCAAGAAATTTCAGTCGTTCGGGATATTTAAGGGTTCACATTCTCACACACACTGGAAACTTTGGATGCTATCAATGTGTCTTTTGTGATCATCGAGCTCGCGACAAGGCAACCTTGAATCGTCACATCCGAACGCACACAAAGGAGCAGCCATTCTGGTGTCCGTTGTGTGAGAAGTGTTTCAGCGATGCAACGCCCCTCGATGACCACGTCCGCTCGGCACATACGATGGAGACGCCATTCAAGTGTTCCGACTCTGGGTGCGGAAAGTCGTTTGCCGTCAAGGGATATATGAAAGACCACATGAGGAGATGCCACTCAGAATCTAAATTGTAATTAATTACCATATTTTAACGTATGTTATTCCAATATGTGTTTAACAAATGTCCAATAATATCAGCTTACATAACCTTGATTGTGAATCCAGAAATTGTTCATATTTACAGTTACATCTATAATAAGGAACGTTCCGTATATAGCTGGACTATTTTATATTCTGGATAACGAGGAGCATATGAATATTTTTGAAAATCCGTTTCCATATCTGAAAAGAGCATCTAAAAA
>JAQFZW010002093.1:0-19882 GCA_034687055.1 Heteromurus nitidus
CTCTCTCTCTCTTTTGCTCAATGTCTCGAAACAGACAAATGGTAATCCATGTGTGCATTGATTTTTATCTGCATTTTTCTTCCGGAGAAAGTGCTAAATAGAGAAAACACTCCTCCTCTCTGTAGATGTGAGATTAGGGAGGAGAGAAAGTTGTTTCTTTTATGACCCTTTCTACTCCCTATTGTCAATGGATTAGCTCACAGGCAATTGATCCAGTTTCCTTAACCCTTTTCTCCCGGAGACATAAACAAGCAACAACATCCAAAATTTTCCTTCAGGGGGAAAGAGAGGGGGAGAGACGAGAGAGCAACAACAGATCAATTGAGAGTATGTATTTTCTTTGTGATAAGTTTATTTCGCTTCTTCATTCACCAATTTTTTAAGACTTTTTTTCAAGAGAAAAAATGCTCCCAGACTTGTGTTTTCTTCCTCCTAACACACATCCACTTTTCGTGAACTTTCTTCTTCTTCTTATTCCAGAGTGATGGAGAGCGGCTATTTCTTTGATGTTTAACGATCTCTTCTCCTATCTCTCCATAAATAAAGTGCAATTGACTCTTTGGGAAAAAGAAAGCAGACTTGTTTTCTTCTTATATTCTTCTTCTTCTTTGTACAAAAATTCAACACACTTATGCATCCATGCATTCCTTGTGTAAATGGAGTACAAGCGGGAGACAGAGAAGAAAGTCGACAGCAAAGAGTTTTTAGCGAGTGATATTGGCTTTGGCATGGGAAATAATAGTTTTTTTCTTACCCTATTCCCCTTATCGATTTAGTGTTGTGTTTGTGTGTGTCTGTGTACTTGTTTATTCATTCATTTCAATACTCCTCCGCTCCGTCGAACGATCTATATACTCAAACCGATATTGACTTTCAGACTCTTACCCTCGCTCCCTCTAATGTTATGTCTTTCTTTCTGAGAAGACTGCCTGTTCGCATAACCATTGACTTCTACAAAGAAAGAAAAAATCTAGTTCTAGTAGTTCATGGTGGTATCCTATAATATTCGGATAAATGTATAACATTATAGACATAATAACAAGCTTCCTTCCATTAACTACATATATATTTGCGTCTCGTATGCATGTTATTATATACATCTCTCTTGCTCATGTACACTTTTTTGTATAGGAAGTTGATAACAGACCAAAAATGACAGTATTTTGTTGGGAGGAAGTGGCTAGTTAAGTTAAAGTAGGTATATGGAACGCCAATATAATATTACTATACGAGGACAAGGCGCGTACATTTTACCATGATCGGTCATAGGATATATACCAACCAAACCAAGTATTGGAATTTTTTCCTTGGCAAGTGTTCCTATGTGCATATATAGACTTTGGTTGTATGTACATAACACAAATCTTCTCTCTCGTATTTTACAAGAGAAGCTTTAAAAGCGATATGTGTGAGCCAATTGTGTTCCATTCCACGAGCACATAAGTATATCTGGGTAAAATCTATGGGAGTTATGTATATAAATATATATTGTGTTATGTGTTATGTGTGTTATCAGAGGAAAAGGGAGATAGAATGGCTCATCGCCCATTTCTCCTCTCCTTCCCTTTCCCTCCATCCATCCATATAAATTACTGTGAGACATACAAAAAGGAACGGAGAGGAAAAGAGCATAAAGTATTGGGAGTGAGAGAGAGAGAGAGGAAAAGAAGAGAAAAAAGTTGAATTTATGTATATTGATATCAATCTAGTGCGCCACTAGTTTAGTGGAGCAATAAGAATTTATAGATTCTTCACCCAACGTTGAGCGCGCTGAACGTGTGAAAGGGAATTGGGAAAGATGAGCGGGCTACATTGCATCATTTTCTTTCTCTTTTCTCCGTTATGAAGCCATTTTTGGGGATGGGAAAGATGAGACTGGGAGAGACAATACACTTTCGTCCTGATGGGAAAAGTATATTTGTATATGTACTCTGTACTCAGTGGATTATAGACTTTAGGAAGAAAAAGTTGAGTTTGTCAATATGAAAAAAATTTCTTCAATTTACTTTCGAGAATATTGAAAAGTATTATATAGAGAGAGGGGGAAATTATATAAAGTTTTGTTTTTTGTTTCTTTTATTTTCTCATTCAGTCAATTTCCTTTTGGGTGCAACATTTTTGCTGTAACTTTTTTTTCAAGTGATTTTTCTAACTTGCTCCTTCAATCCACAATTACGATTCAATTTATTGTCCCTCAACTCTCCTCTTTTGTGCAGTCAAGAATAACAAGGGAGAATGGAGGGAGAAAGTCGGCTGAATCACAATTGACTTTGGGGAGGATGGAAAGAGAGAGTGGGGGAATGAGGAAGATGGCTTGAACTAGATCACGTAGTCTTTTTATCAAACATGTACAATATCAAATTTCCAGCTGTGCCCTTAATTCCCTCGTATTATCTAGGAAAAATGGGGAACTGGGAAATTCACATGTGAAACGACGGATACCCCCCAGAGGATATCGTTGCTCTTATGTTTTAGGAGACTGGGTCGATATATACGATACGAAGAAAAAAATTTATGTTAAAGTAAAAACTTGTAGAATTGAGGGACGTCTTAGATCAAAAATAGAAAAGTGAATTATTTTCTTCCTGCGAAAACGAAAGGGTTCTGGTATTGGACAGGTGTTATTATAGAATATAACCTTTGCGGAACAAAAATATTGTTTCAATCAAAATTTTGTGAAGGTTCTTCCGGCTGGTTGATTGTTTTAACTTCAGTCAAGTCCAGGTGTTCATAAGAAACCACAATGTTATAAAAGTGTTTCTGAAGCATGACCAAGAAACTCTCAAGAATTCAAGATGTGTTGCGTGCTGAAATGTTGAAGGTGTGGGAAAGGAGAGAACGTGTCTGATTAGAATAATAAGATGATTGAATGTGAAGGATACTATCAAACTTAGCGAAAACAACGTCAGAACGAAGGAAACTCAACTAGAATTCATTTGTTTTCCCTTTCTCTCTCTCTCAAAAACATGCTGTCAATCACACCAAAGATCGTGCTTTCTCCTCCTTTCATCTGCTCACGTCATGAGCGAAAAAAAGTAGACTTTTCGGAATGGTGTCTAAAAAGAATAAATTATGCATGCACCATATCCACATCCACCGTGATTTCCTTACTTCTTTTTACTCCTGGAATATATGGCTCATTCTTTAAGCTAAAATAATATGGGAGCAATCAAGCAAGTGAGTTATTTTTTGAGGAGTAGACTACGTTGTTCATCCTTGTTTAACATTGCTTTCATGATCACACATTCACTCTCCGAAATGGAGAAGAAGAACAAGTGAGAATATTCTCTATCCTTTTATTACACTTTCACGTGAATCTCTAAAAAAATCCTCTTTTTTTCGCAAAATGCATATAATACTTCAAGAGTCGATTCAGGTTGAGTGAAAAAGAAAAGTAAAAATGAGCTTTCTTCCTCTTCTTATTTCGCTGCATTCATTTGACATTCATTTATTTCCCTCGCTCTTTGAGCCCAGATCAAATGAGTCCTTGTCAAAAGAACAAGTGAAAGAGTAATCGGAGGCGAGCATGGTCTTGCCAGGGAAAAATGGTGGAATAAGAAGAGTGGAAACATGGGAGAGGAAGACAAAGCATATAAAATAATATAAAAGATACTACTATTTTTTTGCATTTTTTAGTCATACGTATTCCGTCATTGGGTTGAAGCTCCGAGAGTGAATTGCACTTTGCAAGTTTTTTCTCTCTCTCCTTCGGAAGAGATGGAAAAAGGGAGATCAGGTTGGAGAGTTGGAGAAAAAAAGGTAATCACGGATGATGTGTGTGCTACCATCATGATCACGATCATCATGAGAAGCTTTTCGAAAAAAAACTGCCACCGCCATCATCACCACACCGTTGGAGAGGAGAGAGGACGCGAAAGAGACGAGAGATGAAAAGTAAACGAATGAAGGAAACGAAGCATGTATCGAGCAATCTAGAAGCATTGTATTCATCAACATTTTTTGTTTGTTTCCATTTGTTCTCTGGAGCTGAAGACGGCGGAGAAGAGAGAGAGAGAGAGAAATGTATTCCACTCTGTTTGCTCAACTGAATTCTAGCAAATGGATACTTTTTGTTTCTCGTTGGGAAGATAAAAAAATATGGTGGTCTAAGCTCACTAACCGAAACTGTGTACGCAGTACGCATACCGTACAGCGTATTATACCTACTCTTTTCCAAGAGAAGAGCTGACGACGGGTATTGATTAGCCTAATACAAATGGGGCAAACAAGGGCGAGATCGAGAACAAAAAAAAATACTCTTCTGGCTGCTCCGATTTTTCTCTCCTCTCTGCACACGACGTCTCTCATCACGGTCATGGTGGGAACAATATTGAATTTATTCAAAAGAGAAATCGTCTAGATTACACAACTTACACCCGCGTCCTTCCTCGAAAAGGTAATGCTCATGTGTGTTTGTGCAAATAGAGAAACCCACAAAAAAAAATTCCGATCCAAATTGGATGTGAAAGATGCGATCCAGTGGCTTCACTTCAGGAGGAAAGGCTTGAACTGGAAATATGCTGACGTGAGAAGATTTAACCCTTTTTTGCATTCGGTTTTTTTTTCGTAACAAAAAAAATTCGAGTGGTTTGAGCTTTCACTACACATTTCTCTCTCTGGCTGTGGGAGGAAACGAAGGTCGGCTTCTACTTTGTAAAAAAACGAGTCCAATTCATTCAACTAGCTTCAACTTCTGTGTCTCAATGAATCAATAGAATTTTTTATGTCTTTTACACATTTGTACATCTCTTCAAAAAAAAGTGCTCTTCACAATCATCCTTATATATCACATATACACACACTTGTCACTTGAGTGTGTAGTTTGCATCCACCTCGCGTCCTATAGTATTAGTCTAGTCACAATATAAGAAAAGGAGGAGGAAAATCGTTTTTCACAAGTTCGTCAGAGGAAATGGGCTATGCCATAAATATATATACTTTCTGGGAAAATGGTACAGCTCTAACGTAGCGTGCAATCACACACATCCTTCCTCTTAAATTTCCACAAATATCCCAAGATGAGAGATGATATTTGTGTTAGTAAAGGCATCATGCATAAATATATAACCTTCTTCGTTTGCGATAAACTTGTTTTGCGTAAACTCTTGACTACAGATATAAAGTTGAATAATAATATACATAATTTAGGTAGTGACTCACCGACTGACTCAAGGAGAAAGTGAAGCCTAACTTTCTAGCGTAGGAAAAGGAATATATAGTGACGTTCAAAAGTAAATAAATTTCTGTTGTAAATGCTGATGTTAGAGTTTTTTATCTCCCGAATTGAATCCTACCTTAAGTGGTTTGGCAAGGGGAAAAGGTAAAAAAATACAGCTGAGAAAAAGGGGAAAGGAGAAGAAGGAGAAGAAATGTAAGTTGGAACATCTGTAGATATATCTGTTATGCGCATTTGTAAGTAAGCTGGTTCGTCGTAAGGTATATTTAGCCAGATGAAGATGGACGGATGCACAAGGGGCTCAATGAGTGCAGGGCTTTGACCTTAAAAATGCACTATGTACATCTTTATATAGCGAAAGCGTTTATACTATATCCTTCCTAACAAAAAAACCATATTATCCTGTTGAACAGATGCTGGTTGGTATAATATATTTTTATTCTACCTTAGCCTCTTCCTTTTACACAGATCTGCACGTTTTATATATATATATTTATATATACAACGCAAAAAAATCTAGAGAAGTCTGGAGGGAAGAGAGGTAAACATCAGAGTAAATAAATTGCAAGTTTTCAACGAAGCAGAAAGGAGACAGCTTGGTTTTAAACATGTGGATATATATGTTTCTCCCTTGCTCCGAGGGAGAAAGGAGAGAGAGAAAAAAAGAAGAAAAAGTTTTCTCTGCAAATGGCATCGGTCAAAAAGAGAGCGAGACGCATTAGTGGGAATCTAGGAGAAGAGAACCTTATGAATATTTAACTGTTTACCAAAGTGGCTCGCTCAATTGAACAAAGACCTATTCCCTCAATGAGACAAGGTGGATGAAGAGAGATAAAGATACACACAATTTTTATATCAAGCATTTTGCTACAAACATGACGAGAAAATCTGGTCTTGCTTTCTCTCCGGCAATGTTCGTCATCATTATGATGATACCTATGATGGTAACTACCAACTCCTGACGTACATGAATGTGCATTTTTAAAGCCAAAATCTAGCTAACAAATGCTAATAAAAATACACATGTTAACTGTCTCTGAATTTGCTTTGCAAAACAAAACAAAAATTTTATTTTGCCGACTCAACCCATCTGAAGACTAAACCTTGGCTGTTAAAGGGCTGATAATCATATCTTTACAAGTACAATAGTCGATATTATGCAGACAACCAGCAATTTGAAGTGAACTAACGTTTTCTCCCATTCTCCATTAATACAGAGACACAAGGTTGACTTCCTCAGAGGAAGTAGTTGTCTGTGTACTTTACCTCGAACTCGTCCCAGCCACTTTTCTCCACTTATTCCACACACATCCTCTTTTTGGGGAAAAATGGATAGGATGTGACACATGAAATTACTTCATTAAGTATTCACATAACTTATCAGTTACGGTTACGACTGAGGGGAAAAAGCAGATAAATGTTGATGGTGAATGTGGATAATAGTATGTGAATACTTATATACCTTGTGTGCATATGCGAGTACATATGCACACTACAACATGTGTAGTCCGCTCTCCTTTCTCCTGCCACAAAAGTCAACTGGGAAATGATAGTTGTGTGTGTGTCGTCTCTGTGAAGCGTTTTGAGTGTGTGCATGCATATTATGCATTGTAAATGAAGGCAGCGGGCAAAGTATATTTTTTTGGTGGGCCACCCGACTCGACTCCGTAGTTTTTTACTTTCATTGTCATTCTACTACAAACTACTACCATAACGAAACATGTCTGCATGTATTGATATGAATACTTGAGTGAAAAATATATGTATTTTAGACTACTTTCTCCAAATTTTCGGAGACGACGACGACGACGATATGTCGACACAACACCAACCCATCTAAAATGCATATGGGAAAAAATGTAAGAGAAAAGGAATACAAGTTGCGCTAGTCTTCATTTAAGAGGGCCATCATCACACTTCGATATTGCGATTGGGTTTATGTATATATGCTCCGGTTGTATTTCACCCAGAGGAACACGTGCAACATCATAAAATGTATGTAAATGTGCAAGTTTTCCCCGCTACTTCCTCCATATTTTATGACGGTTATGTGGTTGAAGGTCAGATAACCACATTTCTTTCCCATTCACCGCAACAATTTTTTTATTCTTTGCTTCGAGCGAGTTGGTTGTATTGTAGTTGTCGTTCGTTGTGGTTTCTCTCTGCCTGAATTCTCGCTGACTTTTGTCGGCTTAGGTTTTTTGAGGTTCCCATGTTTTTAATGGGATCGTTAGGAAGACTGAACACAGTGGGGGAGCTGAAGTAAAAATGTCATCGCTTCTCTGATAATTACCTGCTTAATTAATATACCTCTTCCCTAACGTCAGTCGGGAATTTTTTATGACAATTTCCTCCATCTGAATGTTTCATCAGTTGAGCCATTTCGAGTTTAATTATGAATGTGTGTGTAGCATATACATATTATGGTTAGGCATGGTTAACGAAAACATTGAAATTTTATGCGTATACACTTTAGACACTTCTACAACTTCTCAACTCGCTCATCTGGTTTACCTATGGTTTAGAATAAACCTGCTTAGAATTCTAGAAAAATCCCAATGGAATTAGCTTTAAGCATTTTGGCAAAAAAGAACACAAATTATTTTCTTGCTTTTGCGTCTCCCCCAGAAATAGAATCAAATTAAAAAATTGGTTTCGTTTGTTGTTCTCTGGGCTTAAGGCAAACCTTAGGAAAGATGAGAGAGCAGCGAAGGAGTTAAGGGAGTTGTATGATATCGCAGACTTTTTGATGGAAGTTTCCATTCCTTCCTCATCCCTTCCATCCTCCCACCACATTCATTCCTCTTTCGGTTGAACTCCTCAAGTGTTTAGATTGGAAATGAGGTTTTTGAATGACGGCTAGTCAAACATGCCTCAACTGGGCCAAACTCTCAATTCCGAGAAAGAAGCAACTTTATTTATTTTTACTCATTCTAAAACCAGCCCCGCCACCACAGAAGCAACTTGTGTGTTGCTTTCCCACAAAAACATAATAATAATATCGTTTTTTTTGTTGGTGTGTGCACACGTCCAAGTCCAGTCCAACTTTTTTGTCAGTGGTTTGGTTTTAGACTCGACACGAGAAAAACAAAAAAAAAGAAGAGGAGGAGAGAGAGAAAACTTTCTCCTGTCTCGACGTAATAATATCTTGAGGGGATGCAGAAAAGTCATTGGCCATGGGTATTCAATCCAAAGAAGAAAGAAAAAATAAATCCATCTCGTTTTATTTAGTTCAGCCAACGAACTAGACAACAACTTACGTCATTACAGATCTCTTCCTCGTTTTCATGTTAGAATTTAGGATAGAGATATTTATGCTGGGAGCACTTCCATGAAATATGATTAGAAAACAAGCTTACAATAAAAGTGACAAGTTGAAAGTTCGGGAAAGTTGAAGTATGTATGTAGAATACAATAGACTTTGTACCATGCACACTTTCACATCCAAAATCCAAAACCAGAACCAGAAGAGAGCTTACACAACCAAACCAAACCAAGCCACTAAACAAAAAGGAGAGCAACTACGTATTCATTTCCAATCTTTTCATACTTTCGTAACCGAAGTGCGACGTTAGGATATCATGAGAGAGACATTTATTTTCCGGATTTCGTGTTTTAGTTATGATTTCTCAAGACTCACTTTTCTGCGGCTATTCCTGGATTTGACTGGTGGTGAAGTGGTGAGATGTGTGTGTGATGTGGTTCTTGGTTTGGGTTACTATTTTCAGCCTGTCATGTCCCATCAAAAAATGTATTAAATAAGAAAAGCTCCACATTCACATCTCTCCCACAAAACATATCATACCACCAACAAATGTCAACTAAAGCCGAAACCATGAAACCAGGGAGCAATCAAAAAGATGTATTTTATTTTACAAAAAAGCGTCTCGTGCGAAAACGAATGTTGTTTTTCACGTGAACTCATAAGCGCCTTTTAAATAAAACTTTATGTCAGTCATGAATATGAATTGGATGCGAATGTAATATCAATTTCCGCCATAAATTTTAGCTACAAAGCATTTTACACACGTACACTCTATTTTTTAACTAATCTCAACTGCTTGACATACCAAAAAATATTATACATATGCGAAAATAATATTGTCAGAAATTTCACATAACACTTTTCCGCTCTCCGAACTTGAAAGTGGAACGGAGGCGGTTGGCGGTTGTAGAATTGCGTAGTACATGTGTTGTTGTATGCAATCCTTCATTTATTTCTTCGTCCCACAAAAGAGAAGGAAGAAAATGATATTGTGACTCCACGACACACTTACGACTTTTGTCATTTTTTGCCACAAAAGCGGAAACAAATTCGTTTGCGTCTAGAGTTGTCTTCTCCCCTCTGTTTGACCTAAGAATTTTTATTTTATTTTTTACGGTGGTGTTCAAGTCGTAGTCTTTCCGTAGAAAATCCTAGAAATTGCCTTTTATCTTTTTCCATATTCACTCCCTCCTCTAAATTTTCTGCAAGAGGGAGAACGAAAAAGATATACACAATTTTGTCTGGTGAGTGGTTGGAATCCACATCCCACATATCCACCAGTTCAATCCCGCAATCTTTGTGTTTTTGCAAAAAAAAACGAGAAGAAAAGAAAGTCGGTAGCAAAATCCAGAGAATTACAATGGAGCTTTATAAAAATCCCATTCTGACACTTTTTTACTTTACCTTTTCTCTCTCTCTACTCCCCCGGCTTCATTCTATTGTTGAGATTGTGATCTACTTAGAGAGCATGCATTTATATAGATGTGAATTGTGCACATTTTTGAGTCAGTGGCGGTGTACGTGGAAGCTGGTCGTGGTTCTGGTGTATATATTTTTTGTGGTTTTCCCCTTGTTCTCTTTCCCCATATGTTTAAGCTTTGAGGAAACACGACAAAATCTACACACACATCTTTAGCCGTCCTGAGTTTATACACTCAAAGAATGGAAATATCGAGGGAAAGGCTTGTGATACTGCAGCATTTCTTCTTCTTCTTCTCAACCTCAAGCGCTTTTCTTTTGTCCAATCCCAAACGTAACACTTTCTCCAAGGAGAGCGTCGAAGATGTAGGCTAAAGCTTTTCAATCCAGTCAGTAGGAAAAAACTGAGGAAAATCGAGAGAGGAACTGCGTTTTCTCTTCTCTCTTTCTCTCTATTAGAGAGAAGGATTGTGTCTAGTGAGATTCAAGTGTGTCTATATAGCTTCCCTCTTGCATATTGTAGTTTTTGCCGATTGCGGATGCACAAAAAGATTTTTTTCTCTCTCTCTTCTCGTCCAAGTGAAGTGGAAACTACAAAGAGGGCAAAAGGAGAGATATGGGAAATGAAGTTGCACCGTAGTGGTACAACTTTCATGCGGATTATGTGCTTATATTTAAACTCTTGAGAGAGAGGGGAAAGCACACTTACACACTCATCGTCGCACTTTTGTATTCGCTCAAGAGCAGTCAGCTCTCGTAGAGCTTTTTGTTGCACTCTGGCACAAAAAGAAGAAGAAGAGAGAGGAAAAAACTCGCGTAGAGTGCACGAGAGGATGAGAGAGTTGGAGTTTGAAGGGAGCGATGAGGTCGGCAGTCGGCGTGTCGACACAAAATCCATGTAACAATTTTTAGGAGGAAAAAGGAGGCGGAGAGGAAGTGAGTGAACAAGGAGACGACATGCATCCGGCCTTCTCTCCACTTTTTCCTCATGCAGATTATTTATGAGAGGAGCGGGAGGAACGCTTTCTCTTCCCGATGTATGAAATGCGACACATGAGAAATGGGCTGAGAAAAATATGGCTGAGAGAGAGAGAGAGAGTGAGAGGCACAACTTTCTCGTAACAATAATCCTGTAGCTTTAGTATAAAACTTGTGTGTGTGTACGAAGAAGATTTTGATGTTGAAGATTGTCGTCGTGATGTGATGGGTAATATGGAGGAGGCAGGCATATGTGTGCCGAACATTTATTACTACCTCGACTTTCTCTTACAGTCTTAATTGGTTTTTGCTCGGGCGAAATTAGGTGAAAGACGAGAGGCCATTTCCCTCACAAGTTACTTGACCTAAAGCCTCGTCGTCGTGTGCTCTCTCATAAGCAAAGAGGTTTACGACTCTTTAAGTGTGCGCCACTCTGTCTAAATTGCGAATCAAAAGGAGCAACTCTGCCTCCTCCATAGTTTTTTTGTGTCTCGCAGAGAAGAAGAAGACGAAGAACAAGTTGAAGTTGAGCCACGAGCTCTTGTGGGATAAAAGAATGTTTCTCTACTCATTTTCCACCGTGTTCAACTTACAAATTGAAATAGACGGACGAGACCAAAAATACAAGTGTGTGCCTTAATGATCTTTTTACATGTACCTACGTCGTGTTACTTGATTGTAAAGACGAAAAAGTTTCTCTCTTCGAACTTGGAGAAACACCACATCAAAAGAGAAGTAGCTGTGGTCTGGATAGTTTGGTGGGGGTTGGGACATGGGACATCACAATCGCTACATCCATCAGGCAAAGTTGGCAAGGTAAATTTTACGTCTGTCAGGTGGACACATGAAATCCGGTCCGGGACCCTACGGACTTTTGTCAGAGTCTGAAACGACCTCTGCACACGCGACCAATTTGTGTGGAATTATTGTTTCAATCTGTTTTGTTCTTTATGTCAAATGACCACTTTTCTTCCCTTTTTATTACCTGACGAAAGACACGTGTAGTGTTTTTGCTTATAAATGTCACGCTTTTTCAAAAGTTGGAACCTTCTCAGAAGACTCGGTAGTTTTCTGCTGAACCTCAGACGAAAAAAGGCTACCACCACAGCAGTGCTTTCTCCCCTGAACGAATCCCAGGAAGAATTAATAGCATCCGATCAATTGGAATTTTGTGATAAAAATGATCAAAGAGAGATTCTTGCTGGGCCACCGTTCCGGTCGACAAGGGCGGTAGCCAACCCGAAACCAGACGCTGACGGATGGACGACTATTCTCTTTGAAGGGGAAATAGATAACGACAGCGACGAAGTGAGACCTTTGATAGGGAAAAAGCCTCCGATCCTGCCCATTTTTGTGAAACGAGTGGAAGGTGTGACTGAAATGGGAAATCATCTTGAAGAAGACGCTACTAATTTCACCCCATTGAGAGACATGGACTCGGAAAGTTATCTCTTCAAGATTGCCGGAATTAGCAGTATTGATTTCAGAACGGAAAACGCACTAGAAAATAACAGAGAATGGGTTACAGTTCCTTATCCCGAGCAGTCAGTGGAGGAAAGGATAATTCATGTTGGAAGCAGTGGCGATGAGAGTGACAGCAGCAATCCGAGTATACTTTCGTACATGCAGAGCAAGTATGAAAGGAGGGCGAAACGGAAGAGAAAGTATGAAGCAATCCTTGAACTCCGAAGTCGCGTGAAAGAGAGACTGGGACGGAGGAAGCAGAAGCAGACACCGTCAGCTTCCTCCTTTACAAGTGACGGAGGAGATTTTCGGATCAACCTCCCGAACAAATTTTATACCCAAATTGGGCTCACTCCGAAGCGGGGCGATGAGGAGAGGAGACGGCAGGCTTATCCCACAATCAAGATGCTCCGAGAGATTCAAAAGGATCCTCCAATGTACTTGTTGAAGCAGAGGAAAAATGTTAGGGAAAAGATGAGGAATTTTTTCAGTAATTCGAGTCGGCCAATAAAGTAGCAGTCAACGCTTAATTTGTCGGGTTTGAATTAGTTTTTATTAAACTTGGAGAGGTTTATTGAAGCGTTAATTGCATCATGTCTGTCATGCTTGAATTGAATAGCGTCTTCAATTCAATAATAATTCAGTGTGGGTTTTAGTGGAATAAGGATAATCTATATCCTTTGTAAGCATCACAGGATCGGGTTTATTCTCATTTCAACGACAGCACAAACTGATGCAAACATTACAAATCCTTTTGACACTTTTAGCAAGAGTGCCGGAGGCTTGCTCAGCTTTGTTTCATTTCAGAAAAGGATTATTATTCCCAGAGAAGAGAAGATTCCCAGACAAAGGGAAACCCCCGCACGAGCCGCACATAAAATAATACGCAAAATCAGCATTTACAAAGATCTCCTTTCATCCATTTTCCCCTTTCTTGTCTTCGGTCATTGTATTGAAGCGTTCACTCGACTATACCCTAATTGAATAACAGTTCGCTCGAGAGCGCTTTCCGCGAAACAGTCAACAGTTCATTGAACACGGAGAATGGCAGCGAGAATAGATTCATCGTCGAAGTTGTCTCCTTTTAAGTAAATCCTTCGGATATAAGTAACATGCATTGTTTTTTTTGTTTTACTTGTTATCATCTTGTAGCTTATTCCTGGTATTTTGGAGAAAGTATGGAGACACGCTACATAACAAAAGTAGCAAAGTTTCTAGTACTAAAAGCTTGTAACTTTTTTCCTACTTTCCGTCGTTTTGGAATTTGGAATCTAAACTTGGGATTTTAGGTGGAGTGATGAACTTCACGAAAAAATACACTTGAAAAGGAAGGTAGTATAGAAAAAACCGCAGCAACATTAAGGCGATACTAGAAGACCTACTTTTCCTTATGTCTAATACGGGCTCAAGGATATTCAGTGGAAAACACCTGTGATGATGGTAATGCACAAAAACTAAAAAGTTTTTTTTACACTTGTTTGATGTGAGCTCTCGAGTTTTACCACACCGAAAATCCTTCTATCTGAGAAAATGTAACCAAAACTCCTAACGCTAACACAGAAGTGTTTCTTCCTTAAAATCTTTAGGTATAAAAATATGCGGGTGGGTCACACACCAGACCAGGCCCAACCACATCACATATGCCGGCTGTTTTTACCTTCTTGCAAAAAAGTCTGCAGTTTAATGTTGCGAATGCCCTTGAAGCGATTTTCCTCTCTTTCACTCTCACACACAAAAACCACACCAAAACACCAGACTGAGCTGAGATCAAGAAAGGTAAGCTACACATTTAGGTACGTATGTGCACACACTCTTTCCTGCACAAGAAAACTGACACTATGTGAATGTGAACTCGAGAAGTTCGTCGCCGTGTTAATAGTCTAGTCGCGTGCACCCGAGAAAATTTTTCTTCTTCTTCTCTCCTTCTTTTGTGTTCACTTTCTCTTCTGCTGGAGAGATTCTTTTTTTTTCTAAGAAAAAAAGTTGAACTGAAGGCGATCAAGGAATGGGCACACACGTAACAAAAGAATTGCAGGAGTGAAAGCAAGAGTTGAACCTGTTAAAGCGAGTGCACTAAACGCGTGTAGGTATATTAGCTTCGCAAAAGTTATATATTCATACCTAAACTTATTCCCTATACTTTTATATACTCTAGTCATTTTGAAACATTTTGCAAAACTTTTCTATTTTTATGTTTCTCCAAAAAAAATATAGTCTTACTTCACACTTTTTTCTAAAGAGTTTTTTGAGTATAGCACTACCACCCACCTGTCTCGACTCGAGTTCAGAGAATCTGCCACTGCCACAATGCCAAACAGTCCATTTCTGGCATTGCTATTTTTTTGTGGAAAATAATATGAAACTATAAAAAATAACAGTAAAAAGAACCACGAAAAAGCAAAGAGAAAGAAGGGAAATTTTTTATAGATATTTTTTGCCATTTTTTTTTCTTCTTCAAAACTTTTGATATTATGACAGAGACAAGAAAAAAAGAACAAAGAACAAACTTTGCTCTTCTTTCTTGTTTGATATTGCCTTTTAAAATAATACTATTTCCCCGGAACTTCATCGTTTACAAGTTTGGCAATAGCAGCATGCATGCTACTTCTACACATCTGATATATATTACCGTTTTTCACTTTCGTCTTGCCATTCCGGATACGTGTATATCGTCAATAATGTCTGAGTCCTTTAAGGTGACAACTAACCAAAAGTCATATTTTTTCATGTGACTTTTACTCCACAATCATGTAAAACACGTAAAAGAGAAAGTGTAAGGAAAAGGCAGGGGAAGGAAGGTATATGTAGGCATAAGAGGACGAGAAAAAAAGTGAGAGGAAAAGGAAAAAAAACTTTTGTTACATACAACAACGCTATGTTTCATGTTTCACGAGGCTCATACATCTTGCACCACTTGTAACCAACAAGCAGTTGCTGTTGACCGTTTCGTGGTTGGAATGCTAATGCACTTTCACTTTTTATGTGAATACACACGAGAAAGAAAGGGACTGCAGACGTTACCTAAAAAAGTTCACTCGGTTATATATAGTATGATGATGTGGATGAGCATTAGCTACACTTCCACTTCCATGTCTAACTTACAAAAACAAGTTATATTTATATACTATTTGCATTGTTCGTCGCCTCACAGCTAATCCATGTTTTACATGCATAAATTTCGTATTTGTGCTGTGATAATTTAGCGATTGAAAAAGGAACTGTTTTGTTATTAAACCTGGCACCACACCACCGTGGGGTCCGCTTCCCCAATTTGAATTCATAAAAGTCATAAAAAACTTCCATGAAACAGTGGATATTGAAACTGAGGGGGACTTTTGGTGAGCACATGAAAATTCCCATTTTATTTGATGTTTTCTTCTTTGAAAGTGGTAACCAGTAAAGAAGCCCACATCCTGCCAGACAACGTGCTATATATATTTGCTTTGATGAATGATGTTTGTTGTGCTGGTTGAATTGATTGAAGGACTATCGCAAGACCAGACATGGCCAGGTCAAACAGCAAATAAGATATAATAACCACCCCTGGGGACATCAATACATCATTCATCCACGAACGAGCATAGTGTATGTATTCATTGGACCATTTTTCAAAAGAAAAAAAATAAAGCACATATTTTTTTTGTCGAAAATGAGGAAATACTTCTTTTAGTGAATAGCCCATAATTTTGTTTTTTTCATGACTTGACTCTCCAGACTTTTGTCTCCAGGTCCAGATGAAACATGTATGCACACGTTTTTGACATTTGTCCTTCTTCATGCAAAATAAAGTAAATCGTGACAAGGCAAACTTTTTACGTGGACTACATTTCCTCTATTTTTGTTTCTTGAGACAGTCCGTCATTCATCCAGTCTCAAGTCAAAGTCAAGTCAAAGGGAAAACGAGAGGGGGAGATTTACAGTACTCCCGTTTCCGCACCATATCCCCATTAAAAGAGGAAACCACGCTCTGCCAAGAGAGAGAGAGAAAACTTCATCTTTCACGCAAGTGAATAGCTTCTCGAATGCAAAAGCCTGCCAAGGTTTGAGAGGAGAAGAAAAAAATGTGAATGTGATGCACGTAATGGAACGACCATGCACTCATCTCTGTCTGGTCCCAACCGAAAATGATAAGGTCCTGGATGTGTGTGTTTTATATTTTTGTGAGGAGGCACATCAACTCCTATAAAACATCCATGGCCTAAAACAGCTTTAACCTAGGCCAGGCTAAGAGCCATATAAACTACAGCCAGCAGATCTTAAAAAGAAAGAAGAACCACGAAAGGTTGAGAGAAAAGAGATTCTGTTTTTAGTAAAAAGCCACGTCTTCTTCTCTCAGTGAAAGTGGTTGAGTTAGTAGGAGACGAAGGAGAAGACAAAACAGATATAGAGCATCCATAAAGTGCATATATGCACCATATCCTTAAAAGAAAGTGTATACTTCTCTTCTCCGTTTCTGAAAGGAGGATGAGGATATATAGTACACCTCCTATAATTTCATACGACTCGAGTAAAAGTAGCAAACAAGGAACAATAAAATAAAATGAATGCTACGGACGACTTTTTATGTTGAGAGAGAGCTTCCCCATCTATACTCTTTTGAACTGGAGCAGCCTCTTCTCCGACTTTGTTTCGTTTATAGGATCATACACTCCACACGACTATTTACCTATTCTTCATCCCTGATTTATTTATGTTTATGCCATTTTTCGCCTTTTTCTCCACGTTTTCTCCTTCCCCTTGTGGCTTCTTTCTTTATGGAGGTAAGAGTGCGATTTTTTGCGAAAAAAAAATTATTCCTACACAAAAGATGCGTAGGAACAGGAATGTGGAGCAAACACCATTTTTTCACAGAAAGCAAAAGGAAAGTCATTTTTGCTGAAAAAAATGAAAAGCATGAGTTTTTATTAATATATTTTTTATATAATGAGAGGGAGTAGGACATTGCGTAAGCATATATTTGTTGTGGGTACACATTATTTTCTACAACGAAAAAAATACACTGTTTTGCCATAAGCAAACGACTCTGCCTACGCCTTCTTGGCCACAAGTTTCTTGCTTCGTGTGCATTCTCTGCCCACACAATAGTACACACATTCCACCACAGGCTCCTCGCCTCCGTCATCTTTGAAAAATTATATAGAATGAAAATGCACTTGTGTGACGGGCTACAAGAGAAAATGCTGAATGTGTGCCTAGGTCCACACAAAAAAATACTACACAACAAGACGGAGAATTCCCTTGAAAGGAATAAGGAGCGACAAGAAAGAAACCTGAACCTGAGCATTTTTTCATCTTTCGAGGACAAAACACTCCGCTGGTCTCTGGAAATGGAGGAAAAAGTACAAAAGAGTTTCGGAGAAATGAGAGTATGTGACCATAACGTAGAGATAGTAAATGATGTATACTGTTGCTGTATACTTATGTTATTTCTTTTTAGGAGAAAAAGAAGACAAGTCAGGATCGTGAAGAAAACGGACGGATGAAGACGATGTGGACGTGTGGCCGTGGTATTTTTTTCTTTTTCTGTGGCGACCCGGACCAGACCAGACCACCACATCAAATCTTGTTATTCAGGTTGGATATGTGAAGACCTCTCCGCTTCGTGGACAGGAAAAAAAGTGTCCTCTCCTCTGCTGAATTGCATTGGTGACGACTCTGAATAGGGGGCGAGTTAGAAGGAAAAAATGCGAAGTGAAAGTGTATATTTTGTGTCTCTGAATGCGTATGTTTGTCTGACTTGTTTTCTGCGTGTCATCATGTCCTCCTCTCATGTGTGTTTTTGAGAAATAAGCGAAAAAGTTTTCCTCTCGTCATGAATGAATTGATACTTGGACTTTCACTTCGTCTTCTTCTTGAAGAAGAAAAAAAGTGAAACTGAATCTTGACTTTTTTTATTCAGAATAATAGAGATTTTTCCCGTAGACATACACCAGGAAAAAAAGAAGTAAGAAAAAGATGATCACGACGATACGCATAAAAAGCGGTGGGAATTTTCGCCTACAGACTACATGCATCGGAGCACAAGACACACATATCACATCAGTGCTCCTTTTTTCGTAGGTGTGGATAGGAAAAACGTAGTGAAGGAGAAAGTGTCCCTTGAGCACAAGTGGAAGACGTGATTGAAGTCGGTGTTTTGGCTTTCATGAGATATTCATCGATTCATCACCTTGGGCTTTCTCCGGTTTTCTTATACTTCTGTTCTTCTTTCCCTTCCTTTCCCCTCGAAATATCTCTCGTTTTTTTCTCTCTTTGACAAAACCATGTTCGGAAGAAACTTTATTTACGTGTATTATAACAATTCTCAGTTGATTCCATTTCTGGAAAGGAGATGAGAGACACGAGAAAATGTGATACTTTTTGCATAATCACGGAGCAAACAAAAAATGGGAATAGAAAATCTTATGGCTGTAGGCGCGATCCATTTCGAGAGAGAGAAAAACCTTTCGGTTGACAAAGTTTTTTTTGTTGAAATCGTATTCGTATTCACGAGGTTGGTAAAAATGGAGGAGAAGAAGGATAGAATCAACTTTTTCTTTATTCCTTTTTCTTACCCTAGTTTTTTATATATTTCTTATGCATGCATGATAGACTTCTTTCTCCATCTTCCAGTTTTTTCCTTCTTTTTCCTCCTTCCGCTCCGAGAAAAAGAAGATTCCGCAATTTATTGCAAATTGTATACGATTTTCGCTGGATGTGTGTGGCAGGGCAAAGTTGTTCCCACCTGGAATAATAAAGCGCGCCTCTCCTCCGTCTCCAAGCAGAGGATATGTAGTGAAGCCCCTGAGGAGATTTTTTTTGCAAAAAAATATATCCTCACAGTTTTTCCCATCTTGACACTTTTTCTCCGATTTTAAATGCCTCACTGCGGACTCTATTGCAGCAAGGAATATCCTACTTTCTCTTCTTGTTTTTTTTTGAGGAAAAAAATGTGATGGAGTGAAACCACATGGATTGCAAATGGAAGCAAGGGTAGACCACCCCTGTGACTATGACTGTTCATCAGAAGATGGTGATGATTGTGATAGTTTCCTCTGCGCCTTTTTCCCATTCATTCATTCAGAAAAAAGGAATGTACAACTTTTCCTCTTATCATAATATTCCTCTTTTTTACTTCTAGATTTCTATCAGAGTGAAAGTTTTTTATGTAAGTATGATGATGATATGATCCTATAGTTCCAGCTGGTGCTGATGTGGTGTGGTTGTAGTCGGATGATGACTGACAAGAAGTGGATGAGGGAGACGGAGCGAGGAGAGAGGAAAAGCGTAAAAGGATAAATATGTGGATCGTTTAAATGTCATCGTCGTCAGGGGATGAACAACAGGGGGCAAATGAGTTGGCCTTTGAGCCAAAAAAATATAGACCATGTAACAATAGGAAAAAGACTGGATCACACACACACAACGACACAACTTTCACATTCCCACTTACCACATCGTGCGTTTTACTTACTTCCACATTTCTATCTTACTTAATATGAGGCGAGAGAAAAAGTGAGGAGAAAAAAAAACAAAATATTAACCCAGTGAGGTATCGCTTATACGTCGTGAGGTATGGCAGAGCTGAGCAAGAGGAACGG
>JAQFZW010002094.1:0-19878 GCA_034687055.1 Heteromurus nitidus
ACTAATTGAATTTTTACAGAGTATTTTTTGAAGTCGCCAAACAGCCACTGCCAGAAGAACTGAAGCTGTGAATTAGTTCGGATCTAAGTACAAATAATAAGTATAGTTGTGTTAAGACTTAAATTATTCATGACGAAGCGACTACGTGAGAAGACAGAATGCCATCATTCTCCAATTATTTTTTCACTGGAATTTTATTTAAAGT
Organism: Heteromurus nitidus; assembly: GCA_034687055.1. Classification (NCBI taxonomy): domain Eukaryota; kingdom Metazoa; phylum Arthropoda; class Collembola; order Entomobryomorpha; family Entomobryidae; genus Heteromurus; species Heteromurus nitidus. Next base: position 206 of record JAQFZW010002094.1, read on the forward strand.
GTGACTCGTCCATTGGGTATGAAGTAATTATTTGACCATATGAATAGAATCGATTGTAAAACAAGGCGGACTATGGATGAAGGCTCGTTCCCAATCCTTGTCCTGCATGTCGAAATTATTTACGAAAAGAAGTGTGCCCAGTGCTACTTTTTAAATGGTCTTGACTACATATTAGTTCCGAGCTTGTGACATAATTGAATAAGGATGTATGCCTACAACCAACGTGAAGCGTGTGTTAAATTAGCATAAACGAATATTATTGTGTGTATTTTTGAACTCGTGTAATACAATAATGAACTAATGCTTTGTACTAAAACCCAGCGTTTCTTGATTTCACACCTACTGTTCTTCATGTACTTCCCACTTTTGTAATTATTGATGCTTATATGAAGACAGCCTAGAATAACTCAAGAAGGATTTTAGGTTCTGTTGATAATGATAATAATTTTAGGCTGAAGGATACGGTATAATAAGATCTTGTAAATACTGATATATTACATTGCAAATGATATCTATCCATGTACACAATCTAAAATCTAAACGAATGTGCATAGAAGCAAACAAGCGAATCATGCATGATATTCATAGCTCTATTTCATATCTAGACAAAAATAGTGAAGAAGATCAGAAAATCTCGAGCAGAAACGATTTGCAAATGATAAGATGCATGTACAAATGAATGATCACATTTATCCGAAATATGTATTTTTTATTTATTTCAAAATTCTTGATCATGAATGTGATACGATTATTCGTGTAAGCTCTCTGAAATTACGCTTAAGCACCGTGTTCAGTTATACTCTCCTTATAAGAAGAGACCTTATATGTGCTTGCAGAATAAAAGCTATTAATGATGCTCTTATTTTTATTTTTTATTTCGTATTTATCATTTTTATAGTATGTTATATTCTTGTGGAGGAGAAAGTTGTTATTAATTTAATGTTGTTTATAATTACAAATGATTTTTAGTGCCAATAAAACTTTTGCATTGACTGCCATTCTTATACTTGTACAAGTGCACTTTTCTACAGTGTTGAGGATAATGATCCAATTGTGTTCTTAAATGTAAGTAGGTATGTTCTGTAGAGAAAGTTTTATTTTTTTCCCAATGCAATGTAGTATAATTATGTGTATGTCTGTACGACGTGAGGTGCCGGTGTGGAGAGTGCCTATCTTCAAAGACCAAGAAAAATGCAATATACAATGAAGCTCACGAGATCAAAGGTAGCAATAATGTATTTCATTTAAAAACTCCTTTATTTTTCTCATACAAAAATAGTAACATTTTATAAAGCTGTACCATTTTCCAAGTGAATTAAAAAAATCTTGTTAACTACTGATATGAAATTCGAGCACTCATTGATGAAAAATGATCGATGGAGAGGGTAGTAGATTTTTGGGCCGAGTTATTAATTTTAAAAAAATCAATGCATTCTGATTCTGCTTAACCTATGAATTTTTTGATGTGTAAGATGTATGAACATTGGTTAGACATAGGATTAGAGAAAAATGAATGAGGGTACCACGAGCTTCACTATTACTAGTATTTTTTCAAGAAATAATCATATTAATTTTTATAGCATTAATATGACGAGTCAGTGCATTTAAACATTTAGACTCATTTTTTGGCAAGAAAACGAGAATCCCTGCATGTTAGGGACCTCGGACGTTATATATTATGACTCGGGTATACAAAAACGAACCAGTTAATCCTGAGGCGAAAAAAGAATAAAATTTGCAAAGACTTGAGCTGGAAAATTAATCCAAAAGTAGTAACAGGTTTTACACGACTAATTTGCTGCTAACACCATAATTTTTTTTGTTCTTTGCTGTTCCTATAAATTATCTGTTGACAAAAACCGTTGTCTCAAATTCTGGTTTCAGTTTTTATATAAAAAGCGAAAGGGTTTTCTTTTTCATAAATAATTTAACATCAACAACAAATAAGGGTCAATAAAATAGTTTTTGGTTTGTTCGGATAATTAACAATAACAACATTACATAGAATAATATTATTAGCAACAACAATAATAACAATAATTATATAATAATAACAATAATAATGACAAGGCAGATGAAGATGATACGATGACATATATATTGAATAATATTACTATTGCATCTTCTCCAATAATAATGCATACATCTCAATGATGACGTGAGGGGAAGCGCGTCCTTCTCTCATTGTAAAATGATTTTGTCTTCGAGTATTTCAATGTTTTTTTTTCTCTAAAGAATTTGTTCACATAAAGGCTCCTAAGTCTCCTCACTTAATTTCCGACCCACTTGCCGACCTTGTCGACGAGGGTGTAGGTGCAGTCGGGGAACATGGAAGTACAATCTTCCTGCTTGTCACCAGCGGTCACGGCTTCCTTGTACAAGTCCATGCTGCGCATTTGTTTCCTACAAGAAGGGTTGAGAAAAAAATCAGGGTTATTTTCTGGGAAAGCTTTTGCACATTACACCTATCCAATTTCCATTTTAATTCCTCAACGAGGTAACGACCAAGTCAACTAACCACGCTAGCCCATTTGTCATGAATTTGATGTTGGCAAAAAGGATATGTATTATGGCCGTAGGCCAAGGAACAAGTCTCAAGAGGAGTTTGCAATATTGCATATGAATTTGAATGAAATTCTAGGATAGGTTCCTGCATCATGATTGAAAGGCCGAACCAACATCATTATCATGAAAAAAGGAGAGAAGAAAAAACTGGCTTAGCCTGACCACAATGACCCAGTGACAAGTTTAAGTCAAACCCAAAGAGAAATCACGAAAAAAAGACGCGAGCCAAATTGCATTTGGGGAAGCTGTTATGTATGTGCTACTCCCGATCATGATGATGACCACGCATAAACTCTTTTTTAGCATAATCAACATATCAACTCATACTCAGACGTTTTAGAAATTTTCTCTTCTTCTTTGGGTTGGGAAACCAGTCAGTTGATCACTTGCCACTCGACCAGTGCTACTTTCTTATATGATTATTGAATGGGATATTATGACTATGTATTCGCTGTGTGTTTCGTGGTCACAACAAGCTCCTTTTTTTACCTGAACCAGCCGGTGGCGTAGTTGAAGACCTTGTTACGTCCGGCAGTGCGCTCCATTTCGCAGGCAATGCGCTTGCGGCAGCCGTCACCAGAGATTTTAAGGACAGCAAAAGTGGTGTCAACGTAGTCAATGGAGTTGAGCACACGGGAGAGGAGACCACCGTCCTTGACGGCATCGTAGTAGGGAGAGGAGCTGGAACGTCCCCAACCATGTCCGTCGTCGCTGAGGAGGGGAGAGAGGAGGAGGTAGACCAAACCGCCGAAGGCAGCGAGCACCAACAAGTTCAAGACGAGAGCGACGATGTCAGCCAAAGCTGGGTATTCTCCTCCTGGAAAGCACAAATCATGTTGCCCCATTAATTTTCACTCTTTGAGACAATGGTGAAAATGAGTGAAAGCTAAACACGCTCTGAACATGCTCGAACTTACCATGCCCCCCGTAGCTGGAGCCACCACCCCATCCTCCTCCGTGTTCTCCTCCGTGTCCGTGGCCGACTGAAACAACTTCTGGGTGGTAGTCATGAGTTCCAATTCCGAAACCCCTTTGCTTTGAAGCACTGGCGGCAGCGGTCTTGGTTTTGGTGGCGGCGGATGCTGCTGCAACGCAGAGCAGTGTTACGCACAATATCTTATTCATTGTAGCTGGAGACAAAGAGAAAGCAAAAGATCGTTATTATTTCATCAACATTTCAAGCAGTTATTTTTTCACTTTATTATCAAAGGAGAACTTCGTTTATTGAGAGATTCTGTGTTTTCATTTTCGTCGCTAGACTTGCTGGCGGTGGCGGTGGAAGTGGGCGTTGGTTCTCAAATGGACTGGAACAAAGGAAGAAAGCTGTGTGTTGTTTCGGCTGCAGTAGAATTTGTCTCGTCTCAGTCTCGAGGTGGAGTTTTTGACACGTCTACTTTTAATGGAGATTAAATCTCCCATTACGTGTTTGATTTAGGTTAATCATTTTCTCCTCTCATCATTTTCATGAGTATATCTATCAAAAATCTTTTTTGTGAATGCCCTATATTCTTATGCCTTTTAAACATCTTCAGTCTTAATCTCTGGCTCCTCGTTACGCACACAACCATAATAATCCGAATTATTATCGCGTCAAGAAGGAAATAACGTGTAACAAAGAGGAGAGTTCGGTATTGCATACATCTTCTCAATCACCCTCCTTTGCTGCACTTTACTTTAAAGAGCAGAAGCATATTATTCATCCCTCCCCCTTTTGTTCAGGAATGTGATAAAGAAAGCAGAGCACACACACATTTTCCTCTCAAATAAATGGGATTGAAGATGGTGCGAGACCTCACAGACACCCAACATACCTTAATGTACCATTAATTACATCGTGGTAGATAATATTAGCTGCTATGTTTAACACTTTTTTTCTCTCCTCAAGCTTGCATCTTGCACATTTTTCCCCTTTTTTGATGAGAGGGAGCAAAAACGATTTCATCTTGTGTTTTTTATAAAATATAGTTTTACTAAATCCCTTACATCGTTACAACCTTTTGTACATGCATATTTTTGCTTCTATTTATTAACACCCGTGCATTATGGTCATGATTATTGTGTACCTACTCCCTTACTTTACTTTTTCAGCTTGGTCCTCAAACGCTTCGTTAACTTTCTGATGTGAGCGTGTGAAATGCGAAGTATTCAGTCATTCACTTTACCAGAAAAAAATTAATCTAGGTTGTTAATCGTAAACTATGCAAGTGTGTAGGGCATCAGACGAAACAATTCTTCTTTTATTTTAGAAAACAGTGCGTAGACCATATTTTTGTTACTGTGTGCAGCCCATATTTCGCAAAACGTGTGTAAATGCATTTTGAGCATTTTTTTCTCATTATCATTTTTACTACATTGCCTTTTGAACCAAAAGATGTACTTGCACAAAAAAAGTGTATGATACTCACTGTTTTCATACATGGTCTACCTATGTATGTACGTGTAAAAGCATATTTTGTGGTCTGATAACTTTTTTCGTTTCTTTTTCTGCCAAGAATCTTCCTTTTTTCCCCGTACCGAGCAAGAGAGCATATTTTTGCGTGGCATACATATAAACAGAAAATGGAAGAAAAAACATTAAAATGCGTTCTGCATAATGCACCCCTTTCAACCTTGATCTTGGACTGTGTGCCTTGTCTTCTTCTCCTCTCGCAGTGTCTGTGAGAGTGCACAAGTTCAAGTTCATGATGATAATGATGAAGCCTACTACAAGTGTAGATGAATCTCTTCACTTTAACACACATAAAGTAGAGTGTACCAAAAAGTACGTGAATGAATCCGAGCTAAAAACTTGAATGTAGTAGTATCTCCCCCGAGTATAATTATTTTTCAATATTCTTTAAACGGAGGAGGGTTTAAGGTTATAGGTTCGAGTCTATATTATACAAGCTACCTATCTACTCTCATCCAAAACAACATTGTGACCGACTCTCTTCTTTTTATTATCATTCATTAAATCTTTCAAAGAAAATGAGAGAAAAAACTTGAAATAAAAAAATGGACGCGCATTAATATGATGGGAGATGATATTGATGATGATCATATTTGTTGATAGTATTGTTGGCTGTATGCATGTTGATTGTGGAAAGCTGTAATAATGCTTGTGTATATGTGCTCATGTGCACATAACGAAACAGTCTTTAACTCGCAAATGAATTTTGATATGATGAAGGGAGAGAGAGAGATCACTTGTGAAAACTGGCTTTTGGCTACTTGACTTTTTTCAAAGCGATCCTTTTTCTATTGCATTGCTTTGGAGAAAACAAGACGGTGTAGATTTTCAGTGCGTATGCATATTGCAAATTGTAAATATTGCATTGAGGGGTGAAGATATGAATATATCTCTATGCGTATGAGTACAGGTTCAGAAAACCAGTCCCATATTCCTCTGCAGTTTCTCTCACTTGTTTTCTTGTTGCGTACGTGTTAGCCTAGTTAATCATGCTGGGATGAACTTGTTGAACCTACTAAACAAAATTCGCTTGTTACTAGTTTTTTTTCTGATTCATCTTCGTCTTCTCTTTTCCAAATTCTTCTCGCAAAAGTTGAATGCACACAAAATGTGCATATAGATGGAGATATATGAATGATGAGACCTGCTAGCAGTATGCATATCTATGCTTCTACAAAAAAATTGATCTATGTGCACACACCTACTTCTCTCTACAAATCACAAATATTTTCGTTTCCCCACTTTTGCACTAATTAGTTTTCTCAGTTCACGTGCCATTCAACTATATACCAGTTTGGAGGAATCATTGAAACGTGTTTGATTTCTAATTATTATTTCAATTCCTTAACTCTCCTTAGGTGATTGCACATAGCCCCACCTCACACTCATTTTCATGCAAGATCATATTGGGGTTATTCGTATGTGGCTACACTTCTTTCTTCATACATTGTTGTTGGGAGAAGAAGTTTTCATTTTTTGGAAATTGATTGGTACTCTCTGATAACTACGGCTTCAATAGGATTTAATGAATTGGTAAATGAAGACTCGCTTCGTTCTGCTACATTCACAACAAAAGAAAGTGAGTGCAATGACAGTTGGTCCCTCCAAATGCAAGTGTACAGGACTGCAATAGATTTTGCGCTTTTTGCATGGAGAAAATTTAATGGAACATGTAAATAGAATCCCGGAAACATTTCTTTGCAAAATGCAAATTCCATCACCAGTATTCAAAGATTCATATGAGAGCTACGTCGTTTACTCCTCAAAGCCAGCGAGACGACCGTCGCAAGTTCAGCTTGTTGAGTACGCCTGCCTGCTTTATCGCATGAAAAAATGCTCACGTCCACGTCCTGAGGTCGAATCATTAAATGGGGCATGTGGCATTTTACTTTTGAGTTGTTGAAGGCAAAGCCAGTTATCACACCAATAACTTTGCAACAACCCTCCTGACTGACTGTCTGACTTGAGCTCAACCACTCCACTACTTACGCACGTAGTACGTCGAAGAAGCTTTTACCTGGCTCCGTTCACGCTTTACATGCTACATTGCATCTGACTGAATCGTGGTAAAGCATATAACCTAGAGAGAACGAGTTTACTGGTCAAACAGGAAACTTTTTTATACGGGTATATATACTAACATGCACTCATAAGCTATCTATTACAGTTTTCTACAAGAGGAATCCTCCCTTGAATTCTACCCCAGAAAGGCTCGTTTAACAAATAGCTGAGCTGAGCACAAATGCATGCATCAAAGCGAACACTTTGTATTTTGCCATGTTTCTGATGCCAGGAAAATCCTACACGAATAGACAGTTTTGTGCTACATACAAATAACCTATTCGCATTCAAAAAAAATGCCGAAGTGTCCTTTGCAATTTATGCGGTTTGAAGAAGCGCCCCTCTTTATATGCAGAAAAACTCTTAAGCTGAAATGATAAATTACGAAAAATTGGCTGTATCGTTTTAAAAAAAAGTTTGAATGAGTGCCTAAACATTTGAGCAGTGTGTAATCAGAATGAAATCCTATATGCAAAAATGTATGTAGAAAAACCGGCTGGACTATTTAGCCAAAAAGTGGTATACAATGATTTTGCAGTTATTTGTATTTAGTATTCCGGAGGAGTTTTTATGTCATCGTCAACATGACTGATTCACAAAAGCCTCTCTCATCCTCAGACCTACAATTGAGTAACTATCATAAAAATGTATGGCAAAATGTACATTTTTGATGTGGTCGCATCATCCTGCTTGAACTGTATTGTAATTTTTTACATAACAAATTTCTCTCTGAAAACTTCGTCTTCAATACCGGTGGACTATTCAGTGTGTACCTTTTGTGCTTCTTGTTTTGGAATTCGGTCAAAAGGTACCACACACAAAAGCTTAGCTTGCATTCAACTCAAAAAGTTTGATATTCACTCTAACCATTTTCGGCAGAAAGGTGAGGTTAGAATTATCATAAAACGTCTTTTATGAATTCATTTGGCACAAGCTTTCACCAATGAACGGGATATATGCATGTTTCGACAAATTGAATAATAAACGTTATGAGATGAGAGAGGTTTGAGTACGGTTGGCGAAGTTTTAACGTCTGGTTCAAAGGCCCCCATTAATCATCATTATACGCCATTATTAATCGAACTCTAGTAATTGTTTACGAAAGGGGCAAAGGGAACCTTTCCATCAAGATGATTTAATGGCTAGCTTAAAAGGATAATTATTTCTCACGAAAAAATCATAAAACCCCTTAAATTTGTTAGATCATATTACTTCCAATATCATTAATCTTCATATCGTGGCAAAAACAGAACGTTATATAGTTTTAGCTGAACTGAAGCCGAAAACGGGGAGTAATGATAATAATATTTTCGCTGATGATCATTCAACTATCGTAGTAATCAGATATAATCAACCGTTATATCTCGGGAAAAAATCTCGAAGTGAGTAAATATGTTTCAAATTAATGACCTAGTTTCTTATAAAAGATCTCTTATGAAACTCAAGTCTCAAATGTTTTAATGATTTTTCAGATATGTGCAGATTTCATGGGCTTCGAATATATGTTGCAGAGTCTAAAAAGTGTACGCACTCAATTGCTAGACGCAAATCCTAGATTCTTCGGACTTGACCAGAACTGCCAAACATCACAAACATCTATTTGGTCTCGCCTGTTGAACTTGAAGTTTTTTTTCAAAAAATTTGATCTAATTCCCTATTTCGCTCAAATCTACGTGCCCAACCTTCGCAAATTTTTTGTAGTCTGAAATGCAAATATGCACATTGGCATGATCGATTCTCTGGTTTTTTGTGTGCATGCAAACCATAAGTTGAAAGAATTCTGAACAAAATCCGGCCATGTAAATCGAGCGGATGTAACTACATATATTTGTTGGAGGTGGAGGTAAGTGCCTTCCCCAATTGCATAGAGATTTACTTACTTCAAAAATGCATGTAAAAAATGTAACGATTTTTTGCCGCATATTATGCGAACTCCTCAATACTATTATGAAGTTGTTGGTATATGCTTGGCTTGCAAAGAAGAAAATGAAGACTCTTTTTTTCAACACAAGTACTTAATGCCTGTACATATGTACATTATCAGTGTTATTAGAGTCAGTGTACAATATGTAGCTTATGTGTGTTCGCATTTTCGGACATGCAACGATGATTTATGAGTGTATGCCACCGTAGCATTTTTAATTAAAACTCATGTAGACCATATGAAACAAAGAGAGAGAAGAGATAGAGAAGATGTATTAAAAAGAAGATGAATTCTGAGATAAAATCATGTCTAACTAACTTAAGGAAACAAAACCATTTTCTTCATGCTACCCTTGATGAATCTTTGCTTTTTGCTCTGATTTAGATGCGACTACTTCTTAATGCAATCTGCATAAGGTATGTTTTGAAAACACCAAACCGTTTAGGATCCAACAAATTAATTTTTCCACATTTCCGATGACTTAGATTTGAGTAGACACCCAAAAAATAGTTTTCTTCTTTCCTTCTTCCTCTTTCACTTGCGGCTACTCTCTTTCTCAAAAAAAAAGTTTCCTCTGAAGAACAACAACAGCTTTCTTCCTTTCCTTCCATTCCACTTGAGATCCAAATCCAACTTTTTTTTTCAGTTTGCACAAATTTTTCTTTTGGATACTTTTTGAGTAATTATCGACACCGCGCACACAGTCAATCAAACTTGAGTGTAGTTTTCTCAAATAAATCACAAGAACAATAAATATTTTTCAAAATCAACTTGAAAAGGTGAACTATTTTGATTAGTTGTGAATTTTGTTGCCCAAATTTGTAAAATTCATGAAAACACAGAATCTCCAAAAACTTTTGTTCCCTTTCTTGTTTCGTTTCGTATGTATGCTGGGGGGATGAGAACTTACAATGTGGAAATATTGCGACTTCTTGTTTCCAAACAAGAACTGGCAAATGCTAGTTTTCTGAAAATCCTTCTCAGGGCCGGTGAACGTCTGGCGTGAACAACAGAAAGAGCGAAACTGAATTAATGGACAGGTGGCTGAACACCTTTTATATGAGCCTTATAGACAAAAGGTATGACCGAAGACCTGTTGGGGCTCCTTTTTCAACCCCTTACACACACATACATTCCTTTTGTTTTACACATATTTCAAAATGCTTTTGCATTACACTCATTTACTCAGAGTAGGTAAAAACTTCACTCTTTTTACCTGTACACGTTTAAAAGGTGGTGGTGGTGCGGTGCTTTCCCCTTTTGCAATAGACCGTCAGCGGAATGCATATACGTACTCACTTATTGGATGCAGTGCAGGTGTGTGTGTTTCATTCAGCTTCGTGAGATGTTCATTTTTCCTCACATGCACGATACTCATACATTCTCACTGTGCCCTTGTGAGTTTTTTTTTGCAAAAAAAAAAGTATGTATGCACAATTCCTTCATTTCATACGCATGTGTTCGATACAGCAGAATATTATGATGGTAAAAATGCTTTTCCCTTCTTCAATCTCTCCACGTTTGATAGCATTTAGACATACACGATGAGAGGATGATGATGATGAGAAACGCGTCTTCGCTACTCTCTCGCTTCCCTTAAGGATCCTCTGTCTAGTGGCTACCTAAACTTCACTTTGCAGGATTAACAATAATGTTATGTCGTGTAATACACATTTTAATCCTTTGCAATGAGCTTCAGTGCCTTTTTATCGCTCTTGTTGTTATTATTACTACATTAGCGGATTTGCTCCTTTGGTCATGCATTCTTAAAAAAGCGGTGTGTACAGTGTGTATGTGAAGTTATTTTATGCTACCTTTTGCTTTTTGCTATAATTGTAACATGCCACTTAAACCCTTATCCTGCTTCTTTTTTTGGTATAAGCATTTTTTGATTCTATGCATGCACATGTACTATAATCGAATGCCGCGTGCCGGCTAAAAAAACACAACATCCGTTTGTGTACAATTCATATAAATGTGAACAAGATTTTTACTTCATTATGCTCTGAGAGGATGATGTAAAAGTTGTGGTAAAATTACGTACATTCAGACAAGTTTAGAAAATGTGTGTAATTTGGAAAACAGCTAAAATGCTTTTTTGGTTTCTACTAGACGCTAGAGTATTTTTTACCCTTCCATTATACGATCGATGTTTGGCGGTTAAAAAGTTTTCTAAATATGCAATTTAATGCAAATCTCATGTCACATTTTGTTGAGGTGGAATTATACATTTTTTCACTTGTCCATAATTAGGCCTGACAAGGGTACTCGAAATGAGAGTCTATGCACGTTAGATTAAATGCACAAATTTTTTGATACATTGATAGAAGCCGGTGAATGAACTAGAGAATCTTTTTTAGTTTTTATTGTCACTTTTACTCTTGAAGAAGGATTGAATGAATGAAAATGAATGAATGAAAAGGTGAAGGATAGGGAGAGAGAAAAATGTATTAGAAGAAAGTGCTTCCATTCAAAAAAAAGTTTTTACAATAATTAAGTCACTTGTGAAGGGTAATGGGCCGTAATGCAATAATTGTCATGCCCTGCACCTGTCTGCTCTTGCCATTCAGTATGTCCCATGTCCATTTCACTTTTCGCGTGTGATCTTCTCTTATGCAACTTTCGGCACTGGCTCGGCCCTCCAAGTTTCATTTATTTTGTCGTGATGAATTTCTCCATTTTTTCTAAAAATTTCTACTAATTGATTCTAAATAGATAGGAGACAAGTGGTCACATGCGATTGGGTTGGGATTCGTTAGATTCCAATCACAGATACTTGAATATTCATACAAATCTAGCCCAAAAAAGTAACAAGCCAATGACCTTGTTTCTAGCAACGTTTTCCATTAAATCTTCGTCGTCATTCCCACATGGATTCCCCAGAAGTGGTCCAAATACCAGACTTGCGATAGTACATAAGTACACAAGAACATAAGTGAGTTGAGTCGAGTCTAGTCCTTTTGAAATCGAAACCTCTTCCGTAATTGCACCTAACCCATTTATTTCTCACAAAACTTGTGAAAATGTAGAAAAAAACTTGACGCGAGGTTTTGTTTTCTGCACCTTCATATGCTGCTCAAAGCAGAAAAACTCGGTTGCAAAGTTGTAAGTCACTGGCACATACCGTGATTATCATAACACAATGCTTTATACCCTACATACAAATATGATACTCAGAATGATACATGTTATTTGTGTTAAGGTGTGTACAACATATCTACCTAGTCTCTGAAATGTTAAAAAAGTGTGCAAGTGCATAAGCAACATATTTTTGCGGGTATATATGCATTCATGCATCATCATCAAAAAATCTTTTTTGGCTGCTGACAGACGTCGGTCCGTCTTACGGCTGAAAAAAAATTGAAGCGAACTCACGTAAACTTCAAAAGTTGCAACCCTCCGGGGATTGTTACCGGATACTGTGTGCTTTTACGTATAATCCACATAAAATCATATCATATTATGATAAAAGGATTGACCGATTCATCTTTTCTAACTTCGCGTACGCATTGTTTTTTACTCAGAGAATGGTTAGAGTATGGTGGTGAGTGTGAGTATGATATGATGACAGTAAACAAGGCTTGCGACGAACGAATCAGTTGTGGCTGTTCAGTGGTTTCTTCAAATAATGCTTAAGACTGGGATGGCACAGTAATACGAGACACTGACTTAGGAGAGAAGCGACAACGCATTTCTTTTCCCTATGCATTTTCAGTGTAAACAAAAGCAAAAGAACAAAGGTAATTTTTATGCCATATTTCATGCAACAGGGTACTACGTACGGACTCTCACAGACTTCAACTCTCAAGAATAAAAAACAGCTTTTTGCACTTTCCACCCAAAAGTAACGTCGTATCACCTCAAAACCTTGTTTTATGCTTCTACTGCCAAGTATACGAGAAGTTGGATGCATCATTGCATATCGCATCGTGCTCATATAACTAATTCCCCGCACTTCTTGATACTCTCACAAACAAAGTTTTTTTTCTTATCGAAGAGAATGAATAAGCTTGACTGCGTGCTGCGTACACACATCCCTGATACATATCAACAACACACAAGAGTTCCCCACATCCCCACACCCACATCTACATTACCCGGCTTGTCAGTACTTTACTTTTGCATGCAATCCTTTTAAATATTTGAGTATAAAAAAATTTGCATTATTTGTTCGAAAGAAATTTTCTGCGCTGTGTTCTCGGGCAGTTTGAAATGATAATGAAAAATGCAATGTTTAGCCAAGAATCATTCATGCTCATGATAATCACGATGATGATGAAATTACTTTTTTTTTGAAGTGTAGCTTTAAAATATGAACACACGAAAGCCCAACCCCAAATCCCAGTTTATTTTTACAAATACGCCGTGGATTTAGGAAAGTACAAATGAAACTCTGTGTACACCGCAACAAAGCCTTATCAGTTTCAAATATTTAACTCAAACGTGTAGACAAATGTTTGAAAATTCTATGCCGTCGTAATTTCTTGATATTCATTTCATTTGAGGATTTTCCTTTTTTGTTGAGAGCGAATAAATTTTTATAAATTTTCTTATAATATGATCATTTAGGTTGAGTTTGCTAGTGAAAGAAGATATATTTGTTTCGAGGAGTTCGTCATCCGTGGTGAACCGTCAAAAAATTCAAAACATCTTCATTCATTCTCACTCAGCTTCTCCTTAATTTCAATCCCTTTTGATCAGTGGCTGCTAATTAATTTTTCTTAATTTTTGAAAAGGAACGCTTGTTGTTGTAATTATAAGGGTATAAGATATGGGGTATGCATATAAGACACCTTTTACCTAACGAGTTGTAATATGGCTCATGAAGCTGAACTAAAGTAGGTATTTACTTTATCAAAATACGAGTTTATTACCACTGGGGTGGTAAAAGTCAATGAGTAGATTGGGTTGAAGCAATGAAAGGGCGACAAAGAAATTCATAAAGTTTGCTAAGGGAAATATTGCTATAATTGTTCTGAGGAGAAAAAAAAGCTGAATGGGTTAGCTGACCGCGTACAAGTAAAGTATATATGTGTGCACTGTGCATTGCATGTTTCTTGTGTGCACACTCGTTTTTCTTTGAATCCTGTCTCAAATCAGGATGTTCCCTTGAACTTCATACTAATCGCCATTTGTTAGACATTTGTGCCTGCATTTCCCGTAAAGAATGAATTAAAACGAGTCTTTCGCACAAGTACACCTCACTGGCAACTTGAGTGGAGTTTATATGACTTATATGATGTAGGATACGGATCCTTATTACTCCACTCCCTTTAAGAAAGTGAATTAAGCGTTCTCGCTAAAAAACGCTGTCGTCCTGTTTTTCCCTTCTTGTTCACTCTGTCTAATAAGCGGAATTGCGTTGCATATCGCATCGTGTGAAACATCAGCGAGAACTTGAGTCATAAGTACCCACCTCATACTTCATTTGTCAACCTTTTGACCTCTCTCACGTACCTGTTTTCTATTTCTTCTCAGATCGGCAGAGAGAAAAAACTATGTAAGAGGCAACAAACTTGCAGAGGTTGTTTCAATACAGTCATCAAGAACTATAAAAGCTTATGCTAGAATAAGATATTAAAGTTTGAGGAGAATAAACAGGAGCAAAAAAACTGTGATTTATTGTTATGAATGACAATCCTGTGAAGTTTCACTTTACCCGCATAATATAATTGTATTTTCTGTATATAACATCTATAAACCAAAGACACGTATATCTAACGATAAATATATATGCACACATTTAAGTATCCTATCATATCGCAACATTTATTGAGGAAAGCCATTTTCAACAAATCTCTTCACAAAAATTTCCTAGCTTTTATGTGACAATTTTATAATCTTCAAGTAGCTTCGTTGGGACAAAAAAATGAATCAGGAAAAGAATGAAAATGAATGAATTTGGTTTAAACAAGTTTGAACGGACCTTTTACTCTATTTGGATCCTATAATGTTCTTGACTTTGATAATAAGGATGTAAGAAGTAAATAGCCACTTTCATTCTTTTTGTCAAATACTTTTAGCACGCTTATATCGCGACGATGACATTTGGAGGAAAAGTGGATTACGATATTATTTGTGTTGGTTTTTTGTTTGTCTTTTGAGAGTTGGTGTGTTTTCGTGCTTACATCCATTTCATTTCAAAAGGTTACACATTACACTGCACACACACTCAACAAGTCCAACAAAAATGCTCTTTTTCCCTTTTCTTGAACAAGTTCAGGTCATTGTATCCCTATAAATTGTTATGCCTTATTAGTTCACATGATTCTGATTGTCTTAGCTGGTGCTCCCTTATGTGTGCGCACTACTCGAAAGGTTAATGATACGCATAATCAGAATAGAGAGGGATCAACATATAAAGTGCTGAATAGCACACGATTTTGTTGTTGCACACGAGACTAGAAACAAGTCTGTAAAGAGTTGCTAGAGATCATGTCAGTTTTCACTTTCAAAAACCAGCTAGAGAGATCATTATGCAGTTTTAGCAGCAATAATGCGCAAATGTTGTGACTTCTAAATGTCTCAGAGAATTGATTAAAAAGCTCGTGTTTTTGCCAGCTGTACGTTTGCATATACCCCATCACCATCATCGTCTCACGAGACGAGGAGGACCTTATACATATTTTTTTTAACTGTGCGTAGCTCATAATGTGATTTCACACGAAAGCATAATTTATCATAAAACTTTTTGTCACTTTCAAAAAGTGTACTCATCCTTCGTATTACAAGATTTTGGCATTAAAAAAGCACACGTGCAAATGTACATGGTGGCACCTGGCACATATGAGCGCATAAGCAAAGCCCATAATAATAATTAATCTGATTTGCAAAAAGAGTTTATTACGTGAAATGAGCGTAAGCCGATTTTTGCCTTCCTTTCCTGAGCGTTTGATTACGACAGAAGTTTTCTGTGGTAAAAGGTAATAGTGTAATAGTAGACCACAGACTTTATATGATGATTTGCTTATATACGAACGTTCATCTCTACTGCCGTACATTCAACTATATGCATTTTACTTTTTTTGTATTATGAAAGCTTTCTAAGCGCGTATATGAAACAATGACAGTCTTTCTCGAAAAAAATGGGAAATTCTTAAATAATCGTTGCAATAATACGTGACGCTGTAAATGCATAACGAGAAGGATGCCAACTGTCACTGACCAGCGGTCAGTAGAGCTTTGTTGTTGTTGTAGTAAGAAAAGGGTGATCTTTTAGGAACTTTTACTTTAGAATATATATCTGTAGTGGAAGATACGTACGTGATCAAAAAGTGTCTTGTTACGAGAATGGTATTTGAGCTGAGCTCTACATGATTTCATTTTTATCTCGATTTCATATTTTATGAACTCGTGACATGATACATTACGATATGCCTCTGCAAATAAGTACCACATCATGGTATCGCTTTTATTTAGGTATTTTCCTAGTGAAACTGGAATTTCTACTATTTCAAGTGCACGATTCCAGTGTGTTTTGCTTAAGTGCAAATATGACTCGAGGATTTCACGAAAATGTCATTTCCCCCTTGGTTGGATGTAAGTATGTCATAATTTCCTCCCTTTTTTGTAGAAACTTTCAATCTTTCTAATTCCCGTTTATCACTGTCGCTCCTGTCACTCATCATAACCAAAAAGAATCTACATAATTTTTGTGCTGATCACGCAACACCGATTTCTACAAAAATTTTACAGCACAATGTTTCATATTGTGCCAAAAATCTACAAAAAATAGATTTACATATTTTCTGTTAACTATAATTGCACACCTTTGCTGGTTGAGGAGGTTGAACCTATCATAATTAATTTGATTTGCTCTGAAGGTACCTAATAAAAAAGGGACAACGATAAGCCATCAGGTTCATGCACATAGGGAGTATTATGGCGACAGGAGAAGAGCACTCAGCACATAAAGCTTTTAGCAAAAGTAGCAGACGAAGAAAGTTGTGGTAAACATTATTATTACACCTGTTGCAAACGACAATGACAAGAATGCAGCAGAGAATGAGAATTCTCTGAGATAACCCAAAAATGTAAAGTTCAATCACAGCAATCAGTCAATCAACCTTTACTTTGCATTGCGATATATATTATATGCCTTCCTGAAGGGTTCAAGTAAGGTTGTGCTTTTACCTTCGAGAAAAAATAGCAAAAGGATTGTCTACTTATGTAGACTTGATTGAACCAACATTGAAAAACTATAATATAAGTAATATCACATCATCGCTACGATTATTATGGTCATCCCCTTCCATCCGGTCAGCAAAGTGAACGCCATAATTTCAGTACTGCACCTGGCTATACATGTTGCTATTTACAAGAGTCTTTATTGGTCAAGATTTTCAGCATTTTTTTCTGGGTGAAAGTAGTAGAAAAAATGAAGTCGTAGAACAGCATCTTTGTACACAAGAGCCGCGTGTGCACTATGCAACTCTGTTCATACCTCAAACTCTCCACTCTCGACATCAGCATCGTCATCATAATAAAATGCGCATAGCTCAAGGTATATTTTACTACTTCCTACTTTGTCTTTAAAAAACTACTTGTGTATGCACCTTGTCTCTCTCTCTCTCCGTATCACATCGTTTTGTATCTACAACCGATTATACGGCTATTACACCTCAATACCCTTTTGTACAGATTGGTGTTCAGATAATAAACCCAACTTTGAAAAGTCATATTATCGGAGAAGGGAGCAAATATGTAAACACAATCACAGTTTTTTTGCAGCCTATCTCTAGTGATAAGTTGCTGTAATAATTGCGCATTTTTTCTATTCTCATTGTCGTCCCTCTCGAATAAAAGAAAATATTCTTGTTTCCTTCATTCTCAGAGACCGGCACTCACACAATCAGTCAGTCAGTCAGGCACTGGGTTAGTCAAACTCAAAACTGTCCATTCATTTTTCTCTCTCGCATGCTTTGTTGCAGCGAGCGAACAGTTGTTGAACCAGACCTGGCTTTAGACTTGACTCTTTTTGCTTTCATTTATTCAATTCTATATCGCGAGACAAAGTACATTTGAGCAAAATGTCGAGAGAGAGAAAAACGTAGAATATAGAAAGAAGGAAAACAATAAGAGTATTATATTCGCAATATTTTTTACTGTGTTCTTTCCTCTACACCTGTAATTGAACATTGTTGCGGACACAATAGGCATGTGTGGAAAAAGGTACATAGTTGCATACGATAGATGTACGTGATATGTTGTTATTAAATACATCATGACACGCTTGATTTCACTTTTTAGACGAGCTCCTGTGGGAGGATCTTTTTTTCCTCTCGATCATACTTGCTCGCTAGTGCACTCACTCGCACACACTTGTGCACAAAACTAGTCTTGTTGTCAGTCACCTATCATTATAGTTATGAATTGAATATATGCAGAAGAAAGGGAGGTGAGTGATGTGTGTAGAGTTCGTCGTGCAAAAATCTCTATAAACTGAACTTGTTGTAACTAAAAGTCTTGCCTTATGGCATTGACCTTTTAGCATGATAATCGCTATTTTTTGTAGAAGGGGAAAATAAAAAGAGACAAGAAAATGAAGAAAGTGAAGCAAAACTTGTTGTTTTACGTAGATCGCGTTTATGCGTTGTGCTTTATGCTTTATATTAACTTGATGTGACGAGGGTGAGTGCTTAATACAATATATCGTTTCATTTGATAGAGATTTTTTTTCTCGACAAAAAAGAGCTGCACATGCACGCATATTATTCCATTCTTCTTTAAAGATTTGGGGGAATTGTTTTTGGTGAACTTCGGGTCACTTTCGAACTCTTAAAAGGTGTCGATTAAAAGGGGTTGTGAAACTTGAAGAAATTATACTTGACTTTGGGGCACGTTGAGAAAGAACTGGTGACACAAGAAACAACAGACAAAACTGAAGAATT
Organism: Heteromurus nitidus; assembly: GCA_034687055.1. Taxonomy (NCBI): domain Eukaryota; kingdom Metazoa; phylum Arthropoda; class Collembola; order Entomobryomorpha; family Entomobryidae; genus Heteromurus; species Heteromurus nitidus. The sequence goes on from JAQFZW010002094.1 coordinate 19,095, forward strand.
TTGGAATTGCATCAAAAATATGATTATGGTGGTGTTGGCTTTGAAACGGAGCTGTATATGCTTTAAATTTTTAGGGAAGTTTGAAGAAAGTGAGTATTAAATGCAAAACATTATAAAAATGAGTAAAATAGCTACATTTCTGTCATGTTACAGTAAATGTGAAGGTGTAATTTTTAGAGTTGAGGTGGGTTTAATGTCTTATTTAGTATGGATTGTGTGCTTCAGAGGCATGGTGTAAAAATAGGAAGAGAAATATGACACATTGTCACATTATATCGCATCACACATCACCGTCACCCTCTTCACCTCGTCACTCACATATGTCATTATGACCTTCATATGCAGAACGAAGGAACTAAAAGAAGACACGGGGAGTTAAAACTGCGTGAAGAGAACTGCATAGACATAAATACAAGAATGAAAGCTTGTGCCATTGTATTGTTTCGGAATAATTGCAAACTTTATGTTTATGGCTTCCTTCAGGATACTCTTTTACTTCTGTCACATATATCCTTTGCGTGTGTGTTACCCCTCAGCTCTGATAAAAGATGTGGAAAATATACAATTTTGTTAGAAAAATTTTGCTGCCTTTGGCTTTGCGTACTTGTAGATATGCACATGATTTTAAGAATAAATTTTAATCGGCTACGTTGGGCTTTGGGTTTTTGGAAGAACAGCCAAAAATATACCTATTCCAGTCGAAATATTTCATAGCCGGAAATTCTGCAAATATTATGCACATTCATATCCATTCGCACTTTTTGAACAAAGGAAGACGTGCCGA
>JAQFZW010002095.1:0-19872 GCA_034687055.1 Heteromurus nitidus
TATAAGGATAAGGACAGATAGAGTAGGGTAAATATATGTAACATGCCAAAGGAACAGGTACAATGCATATTCATACTGAAAAATAATGTTGCCGAATCAACACAAATATTTGTACTCACATTCCCTCTCGTAACATAGGCATATTTTTCCCAATATTTCCTCTCCTCCAAATTTCTGGCTCAACTGTTAAACCATGGAAAATTATATGTCTTGTGTCTTTCTGTGATTTATTTTTAATGCTCTCTCGCTCCCCTCGACGACTCGACTTGTCTTGCTGGAAACAAATTTTTTTTTCTGAAGGAGGAACACGGAACGCGAAACGACGCCGGTTCTTGCTCTTTTTGCTGTGTCTCATGGACTTTTTTTTATAACTACGACGTCTAACGTCTGTGTGCAATATGTGTACAACTTTGCGACTAATTGCCTACTGCCAAAAATAGAAAAAAACGAAGTTGTCTTGTCAGTGTTTTCGTGTAGTACAAGCAGGAGAGGTGACAGTGCCGATTTTTCTTTTCCATTCATCCATGTTTCCAACAAGAAACTCGACATGAATACTCTCGTGTAGATACTTATATGGCCTTTGTAAGATATCTCTCTCTTTTCTATTATCTCTACAATTAGCTACTTAATTAAAGAAGCTAATGAGCAAATCAGTGACTACCATATATTTCCATTAAAATCTTATAAGCGAGACGGAGTGCTCTTCTCTGCCAAATTTGCCAATGCGGAATAATTGTGCTAAACATTTGACGAAAAATGTAATTGCTTGAATTGAAGACATCAATCCTCTTTGCCTTGCGTCATCGTCATCAACCTTTTCTATATATCGATTGCATCGTGGTGTGTTGCAGCAAACAAAGCCACATACAATTGCAAATATGAGATCCTTGCATATAAAACAAGCTTCTTCTCTGCTCCGCGCTTGAACAAAATAAAAATGTATGCAACTAGAAATCTCCTGTGATATCCGTAGCCTAACCAAGAAAATAAAACTCTACCAACTACACTGCAACCGCATCATCAACAAGTAACTTTTAGTGAAGAAGAAGGAAAAAATATATAGAAAATCCAGTTAGAAAATGTGTGCATGATTAAAACATTTTTTTATAAAAAAGGAGAGAAATAAGTAATTCTGTGAAACGTGCCGATTTTGTAGATGCCCAAGCTTGAATGCATCTTCTTCTCAACGCAATAAAAAATCACCGAATTTTTCCCCTAAATTAAGAGTGCTTTTACATCACAATGTTTATACTCAGGAAAAAATAACCAAGAAACATTAGAAAAATATATACATAAAAAACTACATCAATTTACTTCTTCCTTCTTGAGCTATTTAACACGTATAGCTTGTCTGATCTTCTATTAACAGTTTTTCCCCTGTGCTTTATGTTACATAATTTATACATTTATTATTTATTCCATATGCCCTGAAATTTTAAGAAGAAAAAACGTTATAACAACTCTACTCTTCTCCAACATTACATAAAACTGAGAGGAAGAGGAAAGCTAATCAATTAATTTCTTTGAGTGACAAGAGATTCAGTGTGTCCTCATCTCATCTTTAGAAGCATCCATCAAACAAAAAAAGTTACCACTAATCCTTTCTTCAAGTCTTCTATCTCACACAACCTGCCTCACTATATAAAAACATAATGGTGGACTGTACATCTTGCACTAAACCTCCCCTCAAGGTATGAACATTGATTTAATTAATTAATGTATGTGCCTATAACATGTATTTACGTGGTCACTGCTAATTAAACTAACTTACTCACCTGTAGAAAAAAACTACAAGATAAATGACAATATGTATATAATGTAGCTTTCGCTAACTTAATTTGTAACCATCTTTTTATTACTCAATGTGCTAATGTAGTGTCATGTAATGTCAGCGTTAAATGGCTTTATACTTTTGATCCACAATGCTAAAGCATGCACGTTCGTAACTTTTCCTTCTGACAGCAGACTCTTTGTGGCTATATACGTATTATTCATCATAAATAAAATATATACCTAACGTTGATAGCATTGCATATATGATATGTGGCATGTGGACGTTTCTTTTGATGGATGATAGTGACATCAAAGACAATTTGTTTTTAGCACTTGGTGTTGACGTTGCCACGAATCTGTTTGCAAGGCAAACATTTCACCATAAAGTTATTATTGCACTCATTCCAGTTTACGATGTATCGCAAAGAACCTACATAAAAATGGGTTTATGCTCTCGCACTGGTCTGGTCTGGCCTAAATTGCATGGAGGAAAAAGAAAAGAACCATGAATTGAAGCCACAAGAAAAAAAAGTCGTTAAAGTTTCTGCCCATAGAAAGTCACGATGTCACGGTCTTCCTATTAGTCATTCCAGTGATGAGTGCGTTTGGCATTGTGCTCGTAAGAAAAACACCAATCAAATACAACATTCGGCAAGCGAAGAAAAGAAGACCATCGCAGTGAGTTTTCGAGTTTGTTTGGAAAGCTGCAATTAGCTTCCCTGTCACATCTTCGTGTCTTGTGTCATTCCAACCAGAAAATACACGTCGTATGCATAAGTTTTTCTTGGGCTTTTAGTGTTCCGTTCCATGGACATTGGAACTTGGATTTAGTGCTGAGCAATCGATGAATACGTGCTACGAACTAGCAGATTGTCACGCATGTCATAATATGAGCTCCATTTACTATATCGAAATATTCTTGCAAAAGAAACTTTGAATACGGAACAAAAATATATATACAATCATGGTATAACTACATTCAAAAATTGAGGTCTTATTATCCATAAGAAAAGATTTCCGAGATTAAGACGTTAACTTTATCATATACGAACATTGCCTGAACTGAACCAAAGTTAAAAGCCATGCAAAGTTGATCAGCCGCAAAATGAATTGTCCAAGTCGAAAGATAAATAGCAGCAAGCTTACACTAATTGATCCGTGATGATTCACGATGAATAATACGAGCAAGTCCATCCCTCTGGAGTCTGGACAAACTTTTTCATATTATGCATGCATGAGCTAGTCAAGGAAAGTGTTAATAACGTCGCAGACTGCCTGCTGTTTACACAAATATTATGTGTGTACGAACGACATGTCCCTCTTCCGGGATGTGTGCATTAGCTTGTAACTGTCATTTTCATCATCGTTGTGTTGTTATACTCGCATGAAATCACCATAACCGTCAACCGTACACGTTGCCACTAAAGGCGCAAAGCATGCCGTCTTCGAACACAATGCAAAAAAAATTGAATGGAAAATGAGGATTAACTTTTGTCAACTTTTTTGGATGCTTTTATTACTACGAAAAGTTGGAGCTTTCTGAAGCTTTGCCGGAACATTGGTGGTTAGCATGCACGGATCCGCAAATGTAGGTTCCGTGTTGGTCATGGTCTGGTCTCTGGTTCGTTCTCCTCCATTATCTTTTCCATTTGATCCGGCTGAGCCTTGGGTTCGTTTGGTTTATATTCGCTGACAGACCTTGACTTTAAATTGCTGCCGTTTTGCGTGTCTTTTACGATGCATTACAGTATACACTTTTTTGTTACAAAAAAAATAAGCGTTTTTAGTTAGTCAATCAGGAACAAATACATGAGCTGCAAAATGAACATTGGGCTCCATAATATGAAGGTGATAATGGTGCTCTGACGTAACACTATTCTTCTCCACTAATCCCCGTAATACATGGTTTTAATCACATCTATTCATGTAGCAGTTTTATTACCTTACTGTAGCGTGGTCTTGTTAAAGTCGACGTGGTGATGGTGGTGTTACTTAAATTCCTCTTCCTGATTATGTGAAACACGAAAATATATATGTCTCTGAATTACAAATCTACCTTATGATCACCGCCGATTTAGCAGTCTATCAAATTTAAATTCAATTGTTACAGGATTATCGTATCGATGTACATACATCCACAATCAACTAATACCATTTCCTCTCTTGGAAATTCATCTGGTCTGTCAGACCAAATTCAAACACGCCCTATAGTCATAGTTCATAGTGGCACAGAACACACCACAATACAATTACTCTTGGTTTCATAGTTGCTGAGCATGTGTATATCCAAGTCTAAAGCATAAAAGAAAAGGATATCTCGTCTCGTCAACCGGGGGAAGTAGATTTTAATCATGACCTTTAATTTATTAGCAAATTACGCATTTTCCATGTTACACATTGAATCTTGTTTTTATGAAAGCGAAACATGCTCAACAGTATATATGAGTAGAGGTAAATGAAACGGACTGACAATGAAATGAATGATTCATTATTTTTTTAAAGTAAAACTTATGTTCAAAACTTTTCCTCTTTGAGCATAATTTTTCACAGCATGCTGACGTGAGTATTTATTTGTATGTTACTTGACGTATTAATTTCTTATAATTTAGGTAACATCTTTTGCACATATATGAAAGCTCAAATGTGTTTATATACATTTTCTTGCGAAAGAGAGAAAAAATCTATGGAATCTTCCATTCTGCAAAGATTACCAAAAAGATTCTTTTCTGTACCTAAAGATGAATGAACAAATGGTGTGTGGCAAGTGAAGTATTACTAATTACTCTAAACTAGAATTATTAATGGTACAAACGCTGACATCATACACAATATATATGTATTTTGCCTGAAGGCCTTTACAAAAATTTAACAAATTGCGCAAAAGAAAAAATTAATAATTACCAGTGGCAAAAACTATGCTAAAATGTTTTTATGAAGTCAACAAGATTTTCAGGATTCATTTCAAATCTCATAAAGGAAACATAAGAGCAAGAAGTAAAAAACGATTGAACGAAAGGTATTCTCAACTGAACTACTTTTAAAAAACTATATTTAGGTATTTAGTTTAATTTCAGTGTATTTAATAATAATAATGCTTCTAGTAAAATATTTTGATTGGAGATTAATCTTCTAGTAAAAAAATCATTCGATCTTGCCATTGCTCCTGGCCTCTAATTGTAAATTGAGTTTTTTAACTTGACTTACATAACATGAGCTTTTATAGCAACTTAAGTGAGATTTTGTACAGTTTCCTTGAAAATGAAAATTGTTTCAGGTAAAAGAAAATCAATATAAAAATATACTTGAGACTGTAATCTGCATCTCCCTTTAAAGACTAAAAAGTGTTTAGTTTTTAGATATATTTGTTTAATTACACACGCGAATAAAGAAGAGTCCGAGTCGAAAGGTTTGATTTGATACGCTCTACAGCTCGTGTATATATTTTATACTTATATTCTTGCGATGTACAAATCCTTTATCAGAATAACTATTTTGAGGCAAGGGAATTAATAACTTTTAATACCTTTTTTGTAAAGTGCCAAGGCGAAGCTTCCACTTCACCCAGATTATGATCAATCATAATATATATCTATAGTTTTTGCCATTTTTATTGAACTCGTTTCTCATCGTAGTCAATGCGCTCCGCTCTGGCTACTCGATTTGCGTAATTCAGTTAGCAGTTCGCTAGTAAAAAAATGCTCTTTAATTTGGTAGAGTTCAAGTTCACGCGAGTTATTATCCGTTTGTGTTAAATAATAGTGTGCATGTAATGTAGATGAATTTTCTCTCCTTCGCTTCATTAACCCATGGATCTTTCACTTAACCACTTATACCTTCATATGAGCTAGGTTAGGTTGCAATATGATTGTGCCAGTGATTCATTCAAAAATATACTTTTTTCATTCGCAAAAGCATAATTTTGTCGTAACAGCAATTCAGTTCAACGTAATATATTTTGTCGTTTCTCATGAGCGCGAGTGAAATGAAGATAAAAATGTACGCAGATCATTGGAATTTCATATTATAAGCAGTCTTTACTCTTTGCGGTAATTAACAGATTTCCTTGTACACATTTGGGCACTTTTCTTTTTCTTTTAAAATTTTTTGCTCCTAGTTTCCAAAACATCGGTGCTAAACTTGAAAAATGATTTTTACAAGGTTATTCGACAAGTGCTGAACAATTTGCTGAACGGTTCGGTAATTTTTTCAAAGAGGCAAAAAAAGAATGTATACAATTTTTATGCCTAGAGAAGCACAAAACGCACACATAGGCTCTAATTTTTTTTGAGAGCTTCTCATTTTCTTGAGCTCTCTGCTCTCGCGAGATTAGATTGCACTTTTCAATACTTCTCTTTTCAACAGGATGCGATTAGATCGTAAAAATGCCTGCTGCTGATGCTGAGTGTGTATAAAAATGACAGCTTATTTTCAAAGTGCAATATTACAACCGGCTACGTTGCACTTTTTCGAGCTCTCCTTATCCGCGCTAACTCCATTTTCACTGATTACATAAAAGTGTAGGAGTAATAAATGAAAAATGCCAAAAAAAAACTCAAGTTTCAAGTTTGAAGGATATGCATATAAATATGTATATTTTATTACCAAGTTGTTTTTCTCAACTTCGCCGTATTATGCAGTTCAAGACGACTTCCCCCTGAGCTGAACTACTTCAAACCCAATTTACGCGCACGTTCGATACTTTTGTAAGTATTTTGTAAATTGAACACGAAGTTAGTTGGATAAAATAAGAACAATTTGAGATATGCATAGAATTAGGGAATGAATTATGCCGACAAACTACTCTGCTGTCACTGAAGTATACTATATTAACCCATAAAAAGGCTGTAACACACTATTATGCTGTAATGCAATGATGATCAGTGACAATTGACAAACCAGTAAAACGGGTGGAGGTTAGTGTACATCTTTTAATTTTCTCCGACCTGGACCAGGCACCTGGGCTTGAGAAAACCAACGAGCTGGAGACCTACTAACATCTGACTATTTTACATTTCTACAGTGAAAAAGCCCTCGCCCACGTTTATAGATTCGCCAGACAGACAGACTAACACGCTCAAGTCGTAAATGGTTGCCAATTTGCCAAGATTTAACAAAAAAATGCGTAACCTTTATGAGCTGCCGTTATACCTACAGAGGCTGTGCTTCTGTGAGGAGTAAAAACTTATGTTTTAAAGAACTCGTCACATGGCGTGAAATTGCATTTTACAACTTTCTCACGTTTAATTGCCCTCTGCCAATTGAGTATATAATATAGTGTAACCCATGTGCCTATACATAATATATATTGCTACATCATTTGTATCTCTAACACTGTAATTTGAGGAGCAAGAATTCAGAGCAAATTTACTCTTTCTAATGATTCCCTCCATCAACATAATAATATCAAATTAATTGTTCATTATACACTAAATTATAATTCAAAAAGAATGTGCAGCATTCGGCAAAATTCCGTCATACAATCCTCATCATCCTGTAATGCGTGAATGTTTGTTACCGAAAGCAAGTCAGATCTACAAAAAAAATATATACAAGCTACAAAGGAGTTTAACTTACTTAATCTAGGCTCCTTTTCCTTCCAAACGATTATGACTAAACTAAACGAAGGGTTTTTTTTCACGATAATTGTAATGGTTCCCTTAATCTTGTGCGTACTACATATATCATCTTATTACGAGCTAAGAACAACAATTGAAACGGCACGAAATTACTATGTATCCATGTCTGTAATTAAATTAGATATTATTTCTTTTCTCTTGAAAAAAAAGAATTATGCACTACATTGCTCATAGTGACGTGTGGGCACCTGTCTGCTCTCTGTGCTCAAGTCAAAAACGCTTTGTTTCTTATTTCGAGTGGATAGGATTCATATGTAAAAGGATACTTTACTTATGTTCGCTCACATTATCCCAGGCAAGAGAGCTTGAAACTTTGGCTCCTGCCTGTGGTCATCTATTTCCCTTGAAATTATGCTTCTATTAATATAAATAGATAAAAAAGTATTATGAGCCATTATGATATCGTGAATTCTTTCTCTTTTTTCTGTCCAAAAGAATATTAAGTTGAACTAAAAGCTCTCTTGGTGGCCACTTGTTTCTCCCTTTGGTAAACTCGAGTGCAAATGTAAAGTGCAATGCAAAGAATGCGTGGAGCACGCATTCTCCCCAAAAGTTTAATGCTAATGTGATACATGATAAAGTGGACTAAATTATTACAAGGCTCAATTTTCTGCATGTCACTCCCATTTAAATCCGTATCAAAAACGTATTAATTACCTCAAGTGGCATATCAAAATGGAGGTGGAAGGGTTCGTTTGGTGACCATTCACCATTGAAAATTATGTTTAAAACATGGAGACAATTTGAATGCAATTTTACGTTTTCGAGATGTGGATAACAAGTTACTTGCAGTTTGCTCTCCGTTACGCATTTCCGCCAAGCCAGGTTCAACTCGAAGTCGTGAGATATTTTTTTGGGGGGTTGGTTTGGTTTGGTGCTCACATTTTGGACGTAAATTAATGTGCAACAAGTTGATCCTGATCATGTCAAATGTCATTAGAGTGACTAATGTGTGGGCAAATGGGTGTGTGCACACTAATGAGCTCCTCCGCCATTAATTACTGTCCACACCAGTCACATTTCTTTTGTGTCCCCATCAGTCTTCAATTTCCTATCAAGATTTTCACTCATCGTAACCAAATGATAAAATATATGCATCTTTTCTCAACTTTTTTTCTTCGCGAATTCATTGTGAATTGCTCCTTGCTCCACCTTTTATGGCGTATTAATTTGCTAATAAGTTTCATCCCCGCTGCTCATATTGTCTTTTGGAGTTGCGTAGGTTATTGAATGCCTTATCTAACTCCATTCATCTAGTCTTTCTCACTCCTCCGAGAATTTACTGAATTACATGAATTATAAGAAAAAAATAATATGGAGTTTAGAAGTGAGTATTCCGCTGTTGTTAGTATTTAATACCATAGAAATGATTTATTAGACGACAAAGCAGCCATTGTTCTCCTTTTTTAATTGTATCACTTGCGATGATCAGTTCATTGCTGCCGTAGCACACGCTTTATTAAACTGTTTGCACTCTCTCAAAGAACCCGTAAATAGAAATGAAGAGGAGAGCTGTGAAAAAAATCGATCGTAAATGGCATGTGTGTATGGTAAACTGGGAATCAATGTACTATTTTTCTATGGAAGTACCTTAGAACTTGACAGAGAGTCGACCCATCATCATTTTCTTCTCGTTGTCTCAGGTTGATAGTCATGATGACATTTAGAGTCATTATCTAGCGAAACGTACTTCAGTTCAGACATATATCGTTTAAGCAAAAGTATCTCTTCATCATCTCAGAGATCTGTCAAAAAAAGGTATAGTCAACGTTTGGAGTGTTTGCAATGAAGGTTTGCACTCATTACTCTCAGTTATAGCCGGAGAGAGGAGAACAGGATAAAATTTATTACTGGAGACCATTAAATCTAAGGTAATTCTCAGTTTCAGTCCATTAACGAAAATTTGCATAAAACCATTTCCACATCTAATATACATTTGCAAAAGTGCACTGATCTTTTTTTATTTCTCCGTCGTCATTTTCCTTTTACACAAAAATACATATATGTGTTTGACTATATATTATCCGAAAGGAAAGAACACAACTGACCATTGTCTGGCGAGTTTAGAGTGTAGAACCCATGATCAAAACTGATCTCATCTTTTCTTCTTAAATTGCTCGAGAGAACTTTATCGTCTGTTTCAATCTCTCAGCCTTTAAAAAGTCTTAACTTTTTTCAGACACTTGATGGCATAATAGTGTTGTTAGTGAGCTTTTTACATAACGCACATACACATTAAATTAAGGCGTAAGAAGGCATACACTATAACGTTTGATACTGCTACCTACTTTGAAAAAAGCAAAAACAAAATCTCTTCGATCTCTTATACAAAGTGAAGTGAATAAATGCGTGGCTTCACCCCATTCAAGATTCATTCCTTCAGAAAAAAATGGTAAACTCGAGAACTCAACCTCTACAAAGATACTCATCAGAGAGCCACACACTCACACTGTTGCAGTGCATTAAACACCAGAGTTTTGAACAGAATAGTCCACTTTATTCTAATCAGGAAAGATTATTAAAAAATGCATCAGTGAAACAGGGTTCCTACAACCGTCTAAAAAAACCTCTCTCTTATCTTCTCAAACTTGGTTAATATGTGCTGCAGCAGCAAATGATAAGACCAATCTTTTGTACGATATCTTTTGAAAAGTTGAAACTTCATGAAAAAACCAAACAAGTCATCTTGTTGCACTCCCTGAAAAAAGTTGTTATAAAAAAGGTTTAATCAGTCAAGAAGAAAATGAACAGCACAGGGCCCCCAACAAAATCGATCATCTCGCCAGATTAGATCTGCACACATTTTCCCAAATAATCTAGAAACGAAAAAATATACCATTTTCGGGAGGAAAAGGAGTGTCCAGCCAAATAATCGCGTACACACGCACCTTTCAGAGTTGTGCAAAAAGAACGCGTAAGACGTTGTTGCTCAGGTGAAAAGCGTTTCTGGTTCTGATCTTAATTTAATCTTTTGCGAAGAAAAACACAAACGTGCGCAACACACATTACTAATGTTGTTGTTCGCAAAGGGTTTTTGATTGAGAAGGTTGCCTCAGGCCTCTCTACTAATACATTTATACAAATATACAGGGCGATAATTTTTAGTTCGCATGTTCGCAAATGATGAATTCACCAAAATGTACGAAAATTAAGTCAGCCCTTGAAGCACAATTTTTGCTCTCTGTGCCCTATTCAAACACAATATATATAGCGGTTCACTCTTGGAGCAGCAAAATTGGAAGAGAGAAAAATATAATTATGGTTATGAAATAATATGTTGATCGCACGCAGTAAAGTGTAATATCCCTTCAAACGAGAGAGAGAGAGAGAAGGACATTACTGTGTGTTCATTTTTTAGCACACGCGAATATGTTTTTTATTCATCTGTCTACATTTACGCATCCACGGTTTGTAACAGCAGAAAATGATTTTTTTTTTCGCTGAGCGTTATGATTACTAACTGAAGTTAAATGTACTCTGCTGCATTGCATATTGTGCTCAGCTTATATACTTTTAGTTTAAAAAATGTGGAGTTCGAGTGGCGTAACTAAACACGATGTGGAATATATTCGAGCAAAAGAAAAAATTCACTCTTTGTAGACGTCAGTTTGATTTGAAGCGTCGAAGTAAAGGATTATATGTATAGTTTTTAGGAAGAATAATGATAATAAAATCCTTACTTCAGTTTTTTCTATTTCGTGGCTGCAAGTATGCAGCAGCCATTTGAAATTCATAAAGATATCGTCGCACTATCATTGTCCTCTACATCATTTCCCCATTATCATCTTCATCACCGTTGCAAAGTTGCAATTGCAACATTAAAGGAAGTCAAAATGCAGTTTTCTAACAGAGAAATATTGTTTTTGAGTCAGTCACCGGGTTGGATTTGAGTGATGTGTGGTTTTTTATAAATATTATTATTCTTTCGTGGTGACGTTGACGTGCTGGTCTGGTGTGGTGGTGTGAAGTTTTTTCTCTCGTATTGTCAGAGTTTGAACAAAGAATCGACAAATAATAATTTAGCCACTCATTTTGGAACGTGTTAAGTGAGCACATTTTGTTCGTTGTGATTTTTGAAAACAAGAAAAAACCATAATAGTTTGTTTTCCTTCCGTATCTAATAAAGATCTTGAGTTTCTGTTACGTGAGTGATGATAAGTGGAGAGAGAGAGAGAGAGAAATTCATACTCGGAACGAGTATGAAAATGTAAAAACCATAGCTAAACAGCCTTGGCTCGTCTCTATTATTCCTGCTCAGCCATAAGAATCTTCGGGGATTCGTAGAAACTTACTCTAACGACCACGAGTGCATAATAATGCATAGTACACAGAAAACCGTAGCAAATCAATGATTTTACAATAATGGAGCCTCTTTTTATATGCTTTGAATAAAATACGTGCTTCTCTCACCTCAGTGGATATCGTATATTATATAGTTAGCAGCGTTTTCTCTAAAAATCCTTTTTCGTTTGATTTGCAACACGCTTCACCTGCGCCAGTAAAGAAGTCTTCACTTCACAGGAAAAAACGCGCAGTATATCACGGGAAGCACGTCGTAAATCTAGTTGAAGGCGTGAAACAAGGTCCGACGCGATGGGATGATGGAGGGGCAGCGTAACACCGACAACCCTATTTTATACCCCAATTTTCCCGGGTATTATATATTGTGGTCGTGTTAGGATAAAAAAATAACTGATGAATTGTTTCCTAATTTGCATTCCGATTATATGACCATCACGTGTCTAGTGGCAATTTTTTTACAAGTTAGGGCCGAATAACGGAAACTTGCTTCTGATCAATAATTTCGGAATAAATCACGGCAGGAATATAAAAAAATGTGTTCAAATATGTGCGGATGATCGTTCTGAAGTTTTGAGTTCAAGTCGGATCAGATATTAATGGATTCCGAAGGAAGCGTAGATTTCTGAAAGAAAATAATCATAATCTTTCATGGTCAGCTTGTCCAATTTAATTCATCTGTGGAACTTTAAACAATCTTCTCTGGGCTACGCAAACCACATATAACTGTAGGATTGTTTTTGAAATTGTTTTTTGTGTTTCATCAGGTGCAAAAACTTCAGAGAAAAATATATTTGAGATTTGTCAAAGACGTCAACGGTGAAAGACTCGTTGTGCTTCTTGTGCTTCAAGATCTTTGTTGCTATTTTTCCTGAATGTGTGTCGCATTCTTGCTCTCTGACAAACATAACACGTATGTTTGCATAAGCTTACTCTGAAAAGGTTGTCTTTTCATAATTGTGAATGCATGGCGATATTTTATTTAGTATTGTCTTGTCATCTCATCATCGTGGTTGATTTTTTTTTCTTTCGGGAATGAGTAGAGCGTGAATACACGTGTATTATAGTAGCACGTAAAAAAATGAATGCTCGAGTCGCACAGAAAGTAGTGATCGTGTCAGTTTCGGTTACTTCATATAATATACATTAGATCGTGGCGAGGAATAAATTTGAATTTTAAATAAACTTGACTGGAAAATTATTGGGGACTTCCTCGAGACGAGGTATAAGTAAGCGGAGGAAAAGTTGTGATTTCGGCAGAGCTCTTTGCGAGTCGGAGTTGCGAAGAAGAAACGGACAAATTGACAGTGACAGACTAACAAGACAGATCTCATTTGTGTGTTTTGCCTTTGTACTTTTTGTGTTTTGTTTTGTGTTTTTTTTTGTATGAATAAAAGCTATATCAAGTTCAAAACGGCTTCATGTGATACATTTATGCTATGGTTGTGCGAAAATGTTTGCCTGTGTCTGTTTTAAAACATTTTCCACGTTGAGGAAAGTTTCATTATCATTTTTAAAAGATGGTTCAATATTGCAAATTTGATGGGAGCGACTGAGCAATTTATGGAAATGATTAATACGCAGGTAGTTACTAGTTGCATGTGAATGTTTCTGTTTGGCATTTTGTCGGGAGGGATGCAAAAATGCATGTTGGAGAATGAGATGATTAAACTGAGCTCGATCTCGTTTCTCACTTTTATGGATTTCCTCTTCATTTCAGATGGGATTTCGCGGAGTGAGAACTTCCAAGTTTCGTCATGTATACGGCCAGCCAGCCCGGAAGGAGCAATGTTACGACAACATAAAGATCACCAGGAATGCTCATGACTGTGGATTTTGTGCGGTGAATCCCAAATTCATTGCAGTCGTCACCGAAGTGGCTGGTGGTGGATCCTTCCTCGTACTTCCTCTGGAAAAGGTAGAGAATTGAAGCTTTCACTTCGTCTTCTAGTTTCACGTTCCACGCTTTCTCCAAAAAAACATAAATGCATAGACGAAGTACACGTTTTATCATTTTATTATATGTATTCCATCAATTGTCCAACAATGAAAACTTTCATGGGAACATAAAGAATCCCAACTTGGGTTTAAAAAAATTTTATGGCCGACGAATTGCACAATATTAATGATCGCTTTATTTTAAGCGTTTTTGCCGTCGACCAAGCATTTAAGCTCTGGATATTTATATCTATATCGTTTATACTTTTGCAGTATGGCAGACTGGAGCATCACAGCGCGTTCAAAGTGACAGGGCACGCTGGAGCCGTGTTGGATATAAAATGGAATCCATTTAATGACAACATAATAGCGTCTTCGTCAGACGACGCTTCAGTCAAGATTTGGTACATACCAGACGGAGGCCTTACCGCCAACCTGACAGACTGTCTAGTCGAGTTGACAGGTCATAAACGTCGAGTAGGATTTGTGGAATGGCATCCAACAGCCGATAATATATTAGCCACTGTTGGCTTTGATTACACTGTAAGCGAGCGAGAGAGAAAATCCCATTTTCATGGAACATCTCATTTTTTCCTCTCCCACTTGAGTTGGGTTATGGGTATATACGAGTGACATTTTTATGCTGAATTATGACATCTTTCCCCCGCAGATTGTGATTTGGCACGTTACCAAAGCTGAAGTTGTTACCGTGATAGACTGTCATCCAGACATTATCTACAGCATTGCATTCAGTCGAGATGGCTCACTGATTGCGACAACTTGCAAAGACAAAAAATTGAGAATTATTGATCCGCGGACGGGAAAGGTTATACAGGTGGGGTTTCCAATTACATATTGTTCTAGACAGAATCCCTGTAATTATCATGCTCATTCTAGCGTGTCAACGAGAAAATCTCATTTGACAAGTTTCCCTTTTTCCACAGGAGGGACAATGTCACACAGGAACAAAGGCGAGCAAAGTAGTCTTCCTCGGGGATACTGGTCGACTGCTCACAACAGGGTTTGCGCGCTACTCTGACCGACAATTTGCAATTTGGGATGGGCGAAGCCTTGAAAAGCCGTTGGCGTGTGAAGTGATAGACTCCTCGTCGGGCGTGTTATTTCCGTATTATGATCACGACACGAGGATGCTCTATCTCGCTGGGAAGGGAGATGGAAATATACGCTACTTTGAGATTGTGGACCACCCTCCGTGGGCCCACTACCTCAACCAGTTCCTCTCTGGATCTCCTCAGGTAATACCAAAATCCACAAGTTGCATATAAAAAAAATATATGTTACACACATATTTCGACAAGTTATTACACACCATTTAGCATGATGATCATCGTTGCAATCTTCGGTCGGCAGTTGGGGAGAACAAAAAGGAAACCATGCGTGCATGACAAGAGAATTTAGTCATTAGTACCTACTTTTGCACCATTTGCACAAGTGAAAGAAGCAAAAATTGTTTCCTTCCGGCATCATTTGCCACAGGGATTTAGTGTTATACTAACCACGTGCTAATGATTTCAGCTACTTCAGAAAATGGCTCTCTGCTAATTCTTTCCTCATTCAAGTATGAATATATATGGGAATTTTTTTGCTCTGTTTTTAGAGAGGGGTTGGCTGGATGCCCAAACGTGGTTGTGATGTGTATCGCTGTGAAATTGCGAGGTTTTACAAGCTCCACACAATCAAGGGCTTGTGCGAGCCAATATCTATGATTGTTCCCAGGAAGGTAGTGAAACATTAACGATAATTACCTAATTACAGCGGCTAATTAGCGTTGCAAAAACATAAGCTTAAGTATGCCTTTGCCCCAGTTACGCTTTCCGTCTCGAGCAGCTTATTTTGTACAGCAGAATGTAATGAATGAAGGATGAAGTTGAAACGTTATGTTGCATTCATTTCATTTCTTTGCAGAGTGACCAATTCCAAGATGACATATTTCCAGACACACTAGCACCTTCGCCAGCGGTGACGACGACCGAATGGATAAGTGGAGTGAATCGGCCTCCCATTCTCATCTCGCTGAAAACAGGTCAGTGCGGTCGAATGCCAGATTTTAAAAAGCAAATTTCTCTCGTATCCAACCTGAATTGAATTCCAGAGATCAAAGTAGCTCACTGGTTTATTTTTTTGTACTGTATTGAATTTCAAGGCGTGGTGGTGAAAACACATAAGCCTATTACGTACCAAGGGAACGACTTGGCGAGCAAACTGACTGATAAAAACAACGAAATGAAGTTTGCATTTCTTTCTCAAGAAACAGTTCCAGACTACAGAACCCTCGATGTAAGTCACCTTTCATTTTATATTCCACGACCAACTTTCTCTTGAATCCGCTTCCAACGTCAATATGACATATGTTTGAGTGTAACATAAGGTTCCAGTTTCTTTAAAAATGTGATAAAGCAAATGTGCCCGTGTCCTCGTCTTACTACGACAGATATTGTCCAGTCCAGGGAAAGGAGCGTTGTTCCACGCGTCTACTTATATTTCTTATATTTGTTTCTCATTTCTCCGTTGTTATATCCACATTCCAGTCACGTCCTCGCGTTCTTCATTCTAGCGAAAGCATGATACCTAGAAATAATTTCATTCGTTGTACGTCTCTTCTGTCCAGACCAGTGAATGTGGTACGTTTTATGGTTTCCTAGTTCCGTCGAGTGGAAGATCAGCGTCACAGTAATAATGTGCATTTCCAGCCTTGCTTCAACTGTCTTAGATGTAGCTTTTTTTATCAAGAATTTCGTACTCTCTTATTCGTACATGCTGCAGTTTTCCGGACTAACTTTTTAACAAACTTTTTGATATGGCTATTTTATTGCATGTTTTAATAGCGACATAATACTTTATGTCACGGACTCCGTGTTTTCTAAAGTGTCGAAAAAATTCTCTTACTTTTGGCTATTCCGACGCTACCTTTTTCATTCTGCTTTCAGTGCGCGCATGCATGATATTAACTCAGTTCTAAATATTTAACATTTTTACCCTAGCCATGATTTTTAATACTAATTACAATTATTTTTTACTTATCAATTTACATTAACCAGCTTTGAAAATATTATTTGTTCCGTTCGTGTTCATTACAAAACCCATGATTTTACGCAGGGAGACAGTTCTTCTTCGGTGGAGAGATTTGGGGACCGGGAGGGAAGCGAAGAAGATTCAGAGGAGCAGGATGATGATGATGATGATGACAGGGATGAGGATGAGGATTGTGATGATAGGGATGACGACGATGATGATGACGACGACGACCACATGGGCTACGATGATTATGACAGTGGAGTAAACACTGATATGAGTCTGGTCACTGTTCCACCTCGCTCTCCAAGTCCCAGTCAGCATTCTCCCCTGAGGAGGACAGCCTCCACGAAAATCATTCACCTTATTAATTTACTTCAGCAAGAAGCTAGCAAATATGACTTGGTACTAACCGGCTTACAACATCTAACGCACGCACCAACCAATATTTTTTGCATAGCTTTATTTTTTAATAAATAATAAAATTCTCTTTCTGTAGTGCAAAACGCTTTGTAGTTTGTATGAAGGGAATCTTTGACTTGGCTTGTGTGTCGATGTCTTCGGTCTTATTATATTTTCTTCGTCGTCGTTTCACTTGTATAAATTTATGTATGTACAGCAACTCCATTGTTTGATTGATACTTTAATCATTTTTGTATATAAAAGAGTCGTCGTTTCGAACGGGAATTGGGAAACAGTGTTCCTCCGGATGTGTAAATATAAATCTATGGAAAAGCATTATTTAATGTGGATATTGTGAATTGCTAGATATGTGTACATGATGTATATAAAAATAGAGGTGCACTCTACGTATTATGCCTTTTGGGTCATTTAATGTGACATTGTAAATATTCAAACTAGTTCACAAAGCCCATGAAAAATATATCAAAATGAGAATTTCATTATTCAGCTTGTATTCTTTCCTCCGTTTGACAGAGTCGCGAGAAGGAGAACAAAGAGAAATGGGAAAAGACTTGGATGAATCAAGCAGTTCAGCAGAGGAAAGTAGCGGCGATTGTGTCACAACTGCAGAACACGGGCTCCACGCCCAACCTGACTTCGCAACCTGCTGTGAGCAAGCTCGAGCCGAGTATGGAGAACATCAAGAACTTGCAGAATACACAGGAACTTATTACATTTGATGACGTAAGGGAAAGCATGCTAAATAATTTTTTCATTCCGCAGGGAATTATCCTCTATGATGAAAATAATATACTTTTATACTTTTAAAATAAACTTTTAGTTTCGAAGCGGCTACATCAAGAAATGTTTAGAGGTGGAAAGACTCCAACTGATGATGGCACTCAAAGACAAGAGAATCAAGGAACTTGAGGCTCATATCGACGTATTGACAAGATACAAGGGACAGTAGTAAAGTAACATGACCACACGACGAACATCATCATCATCTCAAGAATTTTACCAGAAACAGAAAAAAAGCTATATAAATCATCCATTTTCAGAGTACCTTCCTAGTCATCAAATATTGAGTTGAGAGAGAGAGAGAGTTGGTTCAGTTTTGTTTTTTCTTCACAGAGAAACGTATATCTGCCATTTATATTATTGCCTCACAAAAAACTAAGCAGAGAAAACGAAGAAAGCCTTTTCCCCACAAAAAAGCAGCTTGTACGAAGTTGCAAGAATTTTTGCATATTATGTGTATATTGTATTATCAAAGACGCAAAGCACAATCTGCCGCCGCTGCTGCTCGCTGCAATAGTTGAAATCATTATAATTAAACTGTTCACACAATTTTACCAAAAGTACTGGCAACGTCGTTAGTCTTAGAACAATCTCTGAGCTTTGTCGAATTTACACAGCAGCAAACCAGTAAAGAAAGTCTACAATAATAAAAAATACTACTATTCATACTATATCACAACAAGTGCTGAAACTTTTGTCAAAGATGTAACGCGTAGCGCACAAAAAATAATGCATGTTTTTTTGCAGAGAGAGAGAGAGGTGAAACGCAGTTTCTACGATAATGTTACACACTTTCCCAAAATATTTTCAACTGTAGTGAAGAAATGTCATTTGATTATGCTTTCTCGAAATACTATATCAAGATTTTTATTAATTCCTTAAATATTGTGACGGAGTTTTAAGTTTTTGAGACGTCAATCTTGGATTGATGAATATATTTTAGTGTTAGGAGACTTTTGTGAGTATATTGAGGCTATTACTACGCTACATTCAGATGTGTATAAAAAGAAATAAAATATGTATGTGGCGAACATCGTACACATATTTTGTGTGTATTATGTGCTTTCATCAGTCTGAATGGTTTGCAGTGTGTGTTGATCATTATCTTTAGCTTTTAACAGTTGAGCGGTGTGTTTTACAATCAGGTATAATGAGAATCTTCTTTTAAATTCGATTTTACCAATATTTTATACCAGTTTTAAAAGAAAATAAAAAAGATATTGTACTCGCTGCTTCTCTCGAAAGAAAAAAAAATCACACTGTATAAATGTTACGAGGAGTATTCTCTGTGTATAACAAGTCAAATTTATTGCTCAGTTCAGTCATGTTCACAATTTCGCATGTAGCTTCTATTTCACATTCAATAATTTAATTGCTCCATGTACACGGTATTATACAAAAACCATTAGCCTACCATATGATAAACACATACTAATCATACGCTTCCGAATAACTGTCATTTACGTACAATTTACCTTGTTTAAAATACTGATATTCATCAGGATACAAAATTAGTGGCGATAATAAGGCTAATCATCGAGTATTACAAGGAAAGTTTCACAGTTCATCATATTCTAGGATAAAATAATGTCTCACTCATTTCAAGACAAGCATCTAGTACAAAATGGAAGTTTTACTGAACCCGTAGCCGAAACGTTGTGAATTGAGATAATTGCTGGAGTTTATTAGAAGATTTGCGGCACAACAGCGACTTCATAAATGTGAATTCCTTTTCAACTGAAGTTTACATGATTAAAGGACTTGCTTTCAAAAACGTGCTTTCTCAATACATGCGGCATACATATACATACTTTAAAATATTATGATTTAGCAAGATTCGCTTCTCTCCAAAGGCCCTATGTCTTTTGTCACCAAAAATAGCATCCCCGTCTTCAGAAATTGATTTTTTGTCACAAGAAGACAAAAAATTAAAATAATGAGACAAACGTGCATATTTATTGAAATGTAAAAATGTAGACAAAAATGCAAA
>JAQFZW010002096.1:0-19870 GCA_034687055.1 Heteromurus nitidus
TTCCTCAGAGCACCCAGAGCTCTTTTTAATCCTCACATTGTCTCGCACATAAATATAATTAAGGAAACGGATCACATGAAGAGTGGACATTCGAATAAAACGGTAGTTTTCCTACTCATCTCGGAACTAGCGGATCGTGAGCTTTCGTACTATATCAAAAATACGAGAATGAGTAGTGGCCAAGTTTCCAAAGAATTCGAGCAATTACAAATGATTCGGAACTCGACAAAGCTACACCCTTTGTCGGTGGACACTGTTAAAGAATTGAGAGAGGATATTTTGAGGTTGTTTGGAAAACAGGGTTTTGCCCCGAGGGAACACTATGAGAAGGCTTATGCTCTGTACGAAGCGGGACTTTTGAATAGGTCGATACAAAGGTGTAACAGAACTGCGCTCATCCTGTCGCACACGCTTTGCATTGAGATTGCGAGGCAGCTGAAGAAGACCGACAGGCAAAGCTACGTTTATGTCGGGAAGGAGGCGTTCGTAGCGCCGGGAATTGGATTCCGCATCCTCGGCCCATTAATTCCAACACATGTTATTTTGAGAATTATGCAAATAACCACAGCAGGACTGTGGGGCTTTTGGGGAAAGGTATTCAGCAAGGATTTCGATTCGAACGGGGAGAACCAACTGACTCCAGGAGCTGAGAATGCTCCAGCAATGGACGGGAATATTGTCGTCATTTTTACTGTTTGGCTGATTGGAACTGGGTTAGGGATGCTCTCTTTTGGGATCGAGAATCGACAATTTATGAAAAATAAATTAGTCCGTGTATTTCAAAGAAGTGCTTTAGTAATAAGCAATATTTACTGTGCAAAGTACATTTCTATAAAGAGAGGTTTATGTTGTAAATCAAGTGATCAAATCAAGGTTAAGAGATAAATTTTATCCCGAATATAATATCCAGTACAGCTAGATTGACATATTCATGGACAGTCAAACATATTAAACATATAATGCTTACAATGTAAAATTCCTTTTAAATAGACATTCTTATTGTTTAGAGTGGGCGTATTTGTTTAAAACTATAATAATAATTCTTTAACTAGTTTAAATGGTACGATATTGTGTGCCTGTGAAAGTGAATGAGTCATTTAATTTAATTGAAATTGTGGGCTCGTCGTACTATCCACTCGTTCATCACAACTCTTTTGATTTTCATTTTCTGTACCAGTTTCTTGTGTGATTTCTTGTAAACCTTCAGCAGGATTTTGTCCTCTGAAAGAACTACCTTCACTATCATTGTCATCAGTAATAGCAAGTTGCTGCTCAACCCCAAAATTAATATTCCGTACGGGAGTAGCCCGTTTTTTTGTTTCTGGAAAGATGGCATGAAAGATACTCTCCAGCACAAAGATTAACATAGCCACTGCCAGGGAAACTAGTGGAAATATCCAAGTAATTCTTAACGTGTAAGTCGATAATGCTTTGACTTTGACCTTCACAAGATTTTCATTAAATGAATAATCCCTTTCCTCTCTTACCACAACTTCCTTTTCTGCATACAACTTCTTGGAGTAAATGCCAGACTCGACGAGATTAGCAAGACTTTTTCTAAACCGTGGGAAAAAGAAAGTTTCCGGAGCAACCCAGACGAAGTCAGTTTTAGATATTCTGTAGAGCGGAGTAAGCCTACCATTTCGAGCAAACCTCAAGGGATATGCTAAATCATCCTCATGTTTGCAACCTACCCCAGAATCGGAACAGCTCAGAAACAACAATTTCCTAACTCGTATAAATTTCTTTCGAGAAGTGCTCAGCTCACACAAAGAACAACTTTTCGGGACCCCTAACGCCTCAGTTGTGTTGTTAATACTTTCGAGACAACTTTCAGTTGCAAGACAAGGCGGAATAGGCCATCCCCTCGATATTCTACGCAAGATTCCCCTCTCCCTAACATGTTGCTCCGGAACAGCTCGTAACAAAATGCTTCTAATTTCTGTCGAGTTTCTAGCCAGCCTTAGAAATGGGTACTCACTTCGATACTGAAAGTAGGACATTGGATCTAGAACAGAATTCAAAATGAGGACGTCTTCCCGAAGCATAATTTTTCTCAAGGAAGGTTGCATCCGCGATGGTTCGATAAATTCCACTCCTGCCTCCGGCCGTAGTTTGCAGTAGTACATCAGGCCACCGAAGAAAATGCGAAGGTGCCACAAGATCAGGATCCACACAACGACCTTGCGCAGGACACCCTTCCGATTCGCAGTTGCGTAGACAAAGGGAAGTGTTGGCAGGCGGTTACGAGTGCGCACCGGAAATGATGACTCGACCACGATGATGACGACGAGAAGGGGCAAAATGATATTCAGGTTGTATTCTTTCATGGCGGAGGAGAGGACGCGGAACATGCGCATATCAACGCTGGGAGGAGGGCCCTTCCGTTCCCTTCTCGAAAACATTAGCAGATCAAGTGCAGAATATGCCTGGCCGTAGGGAATGACTTCAATTTTTTTCGTTGCGCTAGCCAAAGAGATGAATTTAGCATGTTTTGAAATAGTTTCTCTACAAAATGAAGTTGTGCAATTAAATTTTCGCTGAAGTTGGCTCTCCACAAAATTTGTAATGGTGCCTTGATGTCGTTCCGGACGGGAGAAGGTGGCTTTGCCCATGTTCAAGTTGTTG
The DNA here is from genome assembly GCA_034687055.1 of Heteromurus nitidus. Lineage (NCBI taxonomy): Eukaryota > Metazoa > Arthropoda > Collembola > Entomobryomorpha > Entomobryidae > Heteromurus > Heteromurus nitidus. Next base: position 2,629 of record JAQFZW010002096.1, read on the forward strand.
TGCTTTTCTTGCCAAATTTGATGGATTTGCGGGAGTGAGAGTGGAGAGGATTCCAAGGAATGGGTGGGTATCTCCACAAAAATGTCCTCTGAAAATGGTAATGGGTCTCCACACGTCATGCAGTAGATGAAGAAACGGCTCTCCCAATTGAGTAAAATAATGTTTGAGCGCACTTGCTCAGCTCGTATTCGCAAAGCAGCTAGTTTTCTTGTTGGATTAGTTGAGGGGAACACCACGACGTAGGTCTGTTTTGAAGGGAGCGGAGGGTTGAAAGGTATTTCATCGAGAAGTTTGGTCGGAGGTTTATCATTTAAGAAAAGAAATTGGACGAGACCGGGACGAGCTTCCCATTTTTGAACGATGCGAAGGCGTCGAAGCGGATGGTGGAAGGGGCGAATGTACGCAATGCTAATTGGAGGAAAGCATGGATCTCGGCTACATTTTGAATGAAGCAAATAGTCGAAAATTTGTCGCTGCTCGTAATTATTATTATTATCGCCAGAGTAAATTAGTTGGTCACAATTGAGAAAAGCAGAGAGGACGTTTGTAACAGCTGGTGTCAGGATCCGTAAATTATAGCTTTCACTGGAATTAGCTTGAATGGCGAGAATGAGTCCGACGAAGAATATAATGTTTTGTAGCACAAATGTCATTTTGACGAGATTTTGAGGAAAAATATTGTCACCTTGTCACCGTATGTTTTTCCACTAAACAAACTTGACAATTTCCAACAAGAGAAATGTAGCGAACCCGACATGGCAATAGCAAATGACATTGTAAAATTTATTTGAGCTCGTGCAAAAGCGCAATTTTGTTAAATCATTTTATTTGCACACTAGTTCGAAAATGATGTCACAGTTCACCTTTCATCTAAAGTGTTTGCACTGTTGTTGAGTGGATGTTTGTATGCTTCTGATTAAAATTCTAGTATTCCTCCAAATGCCATAGTTCTAACATGCGGGTACCGAGTGCATGCTTTTCTTTCTTTTGTTGTGACATTGTGAGAATAATATTAATTTCTATCACACCTTAGAAAGACGTTGAGTTATTTTTGTCACGGTCGATTTCCTATAATTTAATCTTGTAATGTAATATGCCGAGAATGAGAAGTTATTGAAGTACTAAACTTATGGCTTTTTAATTTATTTCAAGGTTCGTCCAGTTGAGCGTATCTAATACTTTTACGTAAATGACATCGCAATGTTAAAGTTCACGGATGAAGTTCAAAATGAAACCAATCGATTTTTTCTTTGATTCATGTCATAAAATTTAATTGATTTTCCATTGGCAGCCATACAACTGGACATATTTGAGTTGTCGACTCGAGCTAAATGCAAAATCTTGGATCGCTATGTGCAATTAATTACTGACATCTCCAAAGATCGAAATTAATTCAAGCGACATAATCACATAATGTGATTGACGACGCTGGAGAATTAGACATTTTGGACAATTTCCTATCTAAACTCTGGGTGACCATTTCCAATGCCACCATTTCCCACACTCATAACATTGTTAAAAATTCAGGTAGACTATTGATTTCAGACAAAAATTTCTTTGCCTTCGCGGTAAACCCTCAATCTCACAATTTTAAATCAGTATTGATTTTTTATTGAAATGTATACCCTCAGTTTGAGTTCTACAATATTAATTTAGTATGTAACGGACGGTTTTGAACTATTTAATAATCAAAACCAGTTTTGAAATTAATGGTCTTGAACATTCCTGACAAAAATCTTGATACAATCCTGTTAGATACGTTATATGAGAACAACCTGGGCAAAGGATTGCAACAGAATGTATTCTCAAATTGTTTAAATTAAACAACAAATTTAATATTCGTCGCAATATCTAACGAACGAAAGGCTTTCAAATATTCCATAAATTAAGTGTGAGACATTTCAGGAACACGAGCGAAGTTTTGACATACTCTACCTAAAACTTTCATTGGCATTCCCAAAGCATATCAATGCATTTGAATTATTCAAACCCTTTACCCCCTCCGGTTTATTTTATTATCAAAATGCATTTACGTGGGAGACTTACATCGTAGTGATACATCACCATTGATGCCCCTCGGTATTTGTCACAATACTAGCACATTCCTCCAATTTTTCGTCCACAGAAATGTTCCTTACGGAAAACTTTCTCAAATCCTTCGAATTTAATTCGATCATCAACGGAATTTTTAGCAATCGGACCTTCCTTCTGGGAAGCTCCACTGAAATCAAGGAAAGACTTTATCTCTGTTCGAATCGTCAACTAATCTACCAAAAGTGCAAGCTAGCTTTTCCTCTCCTTTACATAGTTGTCTTGTGGCTACAGGTCCTTCTCGATTTTGGACAAGAGCCCCTTGTCAACTCGTTCGAAAGCATTCTTTTTGCTGTGGGCTTCACACTGTTCTTCCTTCACAAAGTGATATATCTGCAGAGAGCCAACCATGTCGTAGAATTATTTAATTTTGTTCTCCAATTTGAGCGGAATCACATTTCAGGTACTCATTTTTAAATGTCTTCACATTTCAAAGTATAAATGTCTCGACTATATAAATACTATTTGTACAGACACGTTTCTTACCCGGCGCCTCGATCCGTTTGAAAAACTTGTGATTGGCTTCATTCAGTTGTCTACATGTGGCACGTTCCCCGTCCTATTCATATTGTACGCGGTGGTCCGATGGATTCAACCCTGCACATCGGCAACATTTGGAAAACAATTGCTTCCGGAATGTTGCAGATTTGAATCAGACGCCGTTCAGTGGTCTTATACTTCTCTGACAATACTGATTCTGATTTGTCTTTTCTCGCTCTGGGTCGTCGAAGATATTGCGAACGCATTTGTATTTCATATGGCTCAAATAGCGTACATGGAATGTCGCTCCTTTCAGTATTTCAGCCGTGCCTTCCTCGCATACATTTCAAGTGAGCGAAGAGCCTGGAACAAAGTTCCAGTTTACAAGGAGATCCAGTTGCTTGTCCACTTTTTTAATTTGGCCAATCAAGATGTTCTTCTGGCGACAGTTTGCGTCGGAATTTATATCTTCATAATTACCTTATTTACGCTGATTCACATTGGAATCAAGTTGTCCTTTGCACATTTAATTGTGTATGGTGGATTGTGGCTGATTTCCGTGGTCGCATTATTTATTTGCTTGGGTACCTTAGGGAAACAGTATGAGGATTCTTTGAGTATATTGGAGTTGATTCGTACAAACTCTGCGACTGATAGGGATCCACGTCAACGAAAATACTTGGCGAGGTATGTGAGGTCAATGCAACCCTTGAAAACAAAGTTGGGCTCTTCCAACTTTGTCGAAAGGATAACTCCTGTGAATATCGGCGATTTTTGTGTGATTCAAACTGTGAATCTGCTCTTAATGTAGACTTCGTACATGTTACGAATAAGATGGATGATGTAAATTTAAAATGCTGAAATGCCATATGGTTCCAACGGTTACGTGAATTAAATTCCGGTGGATATGAGGTACCAAAGCTGCTGATATCGTGCAATTTATCAGCAATAGGTTGTAGGTGTACCTCCGTGTCCGTATGAATACGAACATTATGTCATTGAAATTCCGCGGGTTAATTAAGATACATTTAAGGCGTAATCTTATAGTATTACAGTCATTTACATGCTTACAAATACAAATTCCAATATATTTTTTTTGAACAAGGTCATTTCATAAGATAATTAATATCTTCGTTCGTGTATCTGTCTCCATCTACCAATATCGAATCAGCGCCTTTATCCAAGATCTTCATAACAGTATTTTGCTTGTTACTTTTATGCAAGACAAAATGAAAGCCATTAAAGCACTCAATTTAATTAAATTGTATCCGAAACGACAACGCGAAAAAAAACAATTCGTCATAACTAAATAACAAAAGCAGTGCTATGACGAAGGGTCAACATTCTACAGTCGAAGCTTTAGAAGCAAGGAGCACAAGCACAGACCAGCAAGGAACTCAGTTTGCACAATCTCCGTAAACGGAAGCCATCGTTCCCAAGGCAACATGTACGTCTACGTTTTAATATTTGTCGTAATATTCCCAATCGATTCTCACTCTCACACATCTCCCCCTCCTCCACTTGAAGTAATTCCTTCGGAAAAGCACGACGCCTCTTCTGCTGACACTCGGAATTTTCCAGAGGTAGTGGATCTGACAGAGCTACTCCACCCCTTTCGCCGATGCCTGGTTCATATTACGAATTACGGAAGTCACACTTTCGTGTATTCGCCGATTCCTCTTCTCCTCCGCAAGATTGAGCTTGTGCGTGCTCCCGAATTGGAATTTTCAACAAACAATGGCTCTACCTGGGCCGCTACAGGAATTGAGCACTCCTTCAACTTGAGCACAACCTCGTCTCAATCACTTGACAATTTCCACTGTCCCCTCTGGCCAAAGTTCAGTGAGCAAGGGTACTTTGCCGAGCATGGTATCTGTACCATACTCAACTTTCAGAGTTTCGCTCTGAATTCAAAACCTTGGAACTGTGAACTCCAGGTCGACCTGTTTCCCTGGCAACTGATCCTGCTTCAGCACCTTGAACACGTTGCCGGTGTGAGGTTAGATGTCCCTGAAGAATTTCCACCGTTGTGGGCACTCCTAACACACGATACAGAGTGGCCGCGATTTGGAGGAACCCTGGGCATGACAACCAGTTTGCCCTCAACAACTCCCACCTTTCGTCTTTTGGTGTCCACAACATTAGAGGGCAATTTCACGGCCCTCTCCTTCGAGGATGCTTTCATTCAACCCAAAATTCAACAAAATCCTGACATTGCCACTTTATTCGAATTGGTGCTAGCGTCTGGACTGGATGATACCGATTTCACCGCAAAATGGATGGCTGCAACTTTATCAACTGTATACTCTGTAGCAGGACACTCTTTCAATCGAAGGTTTCTTCAAATCCGCGTTAATGAATTGAAGACTTGGTCGTCATCCCGAACTGTGGAGACAATAACTCCGACACGCCTAAACCAATTCGAGATTAATGAAGTAGAGCTGAGCGTGTGGAGAAGCCGCACATTTGAGGAAATTGCTGAAATGACGAGTATGCGAAGCAACTCGAAGACAGTTTGGAAAGCGATGAATACAGGCGCGGGAGTGTTTGACAACGACTTTATAAAATATTTTAAAGTGTGCCAAGATCCTAACAAAAGATTCAGCCATTTCGAACATCAATTGGCAAATTCATCGTCGGACCTCGTGTCCCAGTCGTATGTCAGATTGTGGAAGGCCGTCATGGGAAACCATACTTTGATAACTGATTTGGATACCGTTTGTGATGATGGGATTCGCTACTATGACCCTGTATTTCAAGGAAATGCACAGAATTTTCTAATCTATTTGATTGTTAGCGAATACGACAGCTTGTCCACGGGCACGGGAATCTCCTCGTCTTCCCTCGCCGTGGGGTTGACAGGGAAGCACTACAATCTCCATTTCTTGAGTTGTGGGAGACCACAGCTGGACAAGTTGCCGTTTCACGACCTCGTCAACATCTTTGATTTTGCAAGTTGGTTGTTGATTCTTCTCCTTCCTTTCCTCATCGCGTACACGATTCCTCTCGTGAGTGAGAGACCTGCGAGGTGCAGCTTCCACAACGGAGACACCATTTTGAAAGTTTATCAAGTTCTGCTGGAACAAGGAGTAGGCTTGCCAAACACACTTTTGAAAATCCCTCGAGTGCGAATTGTGATAGGGGCATTCTCTCTCGTCGGACTTGTGCTAAGCAACGCCTACAAGAACGACAACGTTTACAATATGATCGCTCCCAGAGCGCCAATTCAGTACGAATTTTTGAAGCAACTTGTGGCGGACAAGTTTGACATTTTTACACAAGCAACCAGTTTTGACATATTTGATGCTAGCTTAGAAAAGAGCTCAACTGGCTCCGTGCAACATGACCACATCGTGAAGGAGTATGACGTGATTTATCCTTATTTTATTGAACTCCAGTCCCAAATTAGAGCTCACGCTAGCCGAAGAAAGGTGAATCGAAAGTACGAACATGGCAACCATAGCTTCGATGTGATAGAGGATGAGCGACTAGAAATGATTCTTAACTCGACAAAACTTCATCCTTCGACCTTACATCTTGTAGCTAAGGCAGAGGGTCTTCATTACGGTATGGATGATCAGGAAAACATTGATGCTTTCAACTTCAGAGACAACATTTTCCCCAAGAAACAAGCTGAACTTTTGTTCAACGCCATTCAAAAGTGTAAGACAACCGCATTAATTCTCTCGCACGATGTGTGCGTCGAGTACGCAAGACTCCAGAAGAAGGCAGACGAACAAAAGTACATTTATATTGGCAAGGAGACGTTAATCGGAATGGGGATTGGGTTCAGTGTTCAGGGTTTAGTTCCAACACACTTCCTCTGGAGAATCAAAGGCGTTGCTGAAGGAGGACTTTGGAACTTTTGGGGAGAGTTGTTCCAAGCGGATTTTGACTCGAGGAAGGAGAACAGACGGAGTCTTATTGGCTCGAGAAATATTCCAGGGATGGACGGGAATATTGTCGTGATATTTACCGTTTGGTTGATTGGAGTGGCTGTCGCACTCCTCGTGTGCGTGGCTGAATTGCGGCACGTAATCAAGAGGGGATTAGTTGATGCTTTGATCCTGGTATTAACCAAATTACGTGTGTGCAGTTCAGTTTTCAAAACTTGTAATAATGTTGAATGTAAACCTTAATTCAAGTAAAAGCTCATTGAATTTATTTAGTAATTATTGAATGCAATTACACAATATACTGAATCATTATAAATCCGTTTTACTAACCACATAAGCTCATAAAGCTGAACGAAATCATTCAACTACATTCATTCACCCACTTCGTATTAATTTTTAGGCATCCTTTCCAAACGTCACCAACAAATTGAGGGTAAGTTGAAAGCAGTTGTTAACGCTGCAGAGAACAATGGAGCTCTCGAAAGTATAGAGGGATCCAGCCGTGCACAGGATTCGTTGACAAGACCTCTGCATCCTCTCCACAATTTTCCTTCGCCTCGTTCCAAGCTCTCTGTCTCTCCCCGACATTTTCTTCCACTTCTCCAGCACCTGAACACTCGAGCTGCTCACGTTTCCAGCCATGGTGAGCGGAGTGTTCGCCTCAAATCCACATCGAAGTCCGCACACTGGAAACATGAGATTCGCCTGAGGATCGAGGTGCCACAAGCGAATACTTCCGAACAGGAGGAGGGACACGATGAGGTACAGCAACGAAGGGAAGACGCTCAGGAAAAGACGGAAGCATTGGTTCAGGTTCGTCATTATCAGCTCCAAAATACGAAACCTTTGGAATATTTCGGTTGGGGTGGGTGGTTGCGGATTGTTGACGATTTCCCTTCTGAAAAAATAATCAATTAATTATCAACATTCGTGCTTCAATATTTTACTCTGGCCATAAAGTTTCCAAGGTGATCACTTTAGTTTTTTGAGTTCAGAATTAATCCAAGCGAGCCCAACAAGAATGATGCTCCAACTGAATGAGGACTGGTAGAGGAACATGGTGATGCTGTAGAATTCAAAGATCAGAAATGGAACATTGTGTCGGAGCGGAATGACATTCTCGTCAACAGTTCGACATGCGAAGAAGGCCGAGCTGACAAAGTGTGGGGCGCACGGATTCTGGTAAGTGATCATTGTGTGCACGCCCGGATTTGTGGCCAAGAGGAACAGGCCAAAGTACATGTGCCGATCGAGGTTGCGCCGCTCCTTCAGTTTTTCCACGTCAAGTTTAGAGTGCTTCGTTGGTGCTGATTCTGTAAAATATTATTCAAGTATAAAATGTCTTCCACATTTCATTGATCACAAAGAATTTTACTTCAACTTTTTTACTTGATGTTGACTCAGCTTGCTCAATCACTCGATTCGCAAAGTTCATGATTTCCTTGCGAAAAATTTGGAATTGGGTGAATGCCACTGTCGCAATCCAGTACGCTGTCAGCCAACTCATGTTCGTCAGTTTCTGCTGGAGTGGGAACGGGGCTCTCTTCCACGCTTGGATGATGCGGAACGAGCCGAAAGCGGTGAGAGCATACATGATGCACCTGTGACAGTTGAAAACTTTCATTTCCCACCGCGATGCTGGCTGTAGTTTCTTCAGTGCAGAGTCCCACGTGTAGGGAACAAGCTTGAAGAAACAACCGAATCGGAACATCAAGTAGAATCCAAGTTTTGCTCTGGTCGACAACATTTTTATTATTATTCAGCTTGAATTTAAGTTGACCACATTCGAGTAGATTCTGTCCGGCGAATGAAAATTGTGATAAGTAATACGGAATCATTTATTTCTGGCAGTCGAAGAGCAAAACATGTACATTATTGGTCTTTCGTCTTTGATATTGTCTCATCCTGATTACACTTAACTTAACAAGATCATAGATCATTGTCAAGTTGTGGTGTTCCGTATTTGCTTTCGTAGTGGAGAACTTCCTATTTAACGCAAGCAAATGGAAGTATCAGGTCGCCCTTCAACATTATTAGCAAATATTAGAATTTACCTACTTGTCTGGGTCTGAAAAACTAGGACAAATAAATGATTACTAAATTCCTACAAACTGAAGCAATTGCTCTATGTCCATTTTCCGTCATTTCGCGTAGGTCTAATTGACAAGTCGAGGACGAATACATAATATCAGTGGCTAAATTATCATTCATTAAAAGTCTATGTCCATGTTGAGCCCACTCCTACGCAAAAGTAGTAGATGACAATGATATTTATACTTTGTCAACAAATATCGCACTAATAAATTTTTTGTGATATATATACATTCACTCCTTTCATGTTAGATGACGGAGAATCCTTTGACTGTGATCAGGAGCCAACGAATATATGAATTCTGAGGTTATCATTGTTATCAATACTTTATCTTGATTAGGTTCTGAAAGCTTGTCTGGGTTGTCATCATGACTCAAATCAGGCCATTCTTCATAAACAATATATGATTTTCGTAGTGAATATAGATTGACTCTACTCGTTCCAAACTAACTTTTTGTGGGATGATTCTTTTTGAAAAAAAAACAGCCAACGCAAACCTTCCCATTTCTTAGGTACAAGGTACGACCACACTTGTTCATTTCCGGGTTGGCAACCCGGCGGGTTGCTAAACCACCAAGCCAACCTGGATGCCAAGCCAGCCCACCGGGATGGCTTGACTTGACTCTTTCGCGGGCCACCGGATTGGTCGGATTGGATTGGCTCTTTCGCGATCCAACGGATTGGTCGGATTGGCTTAGCTCTTTCGCTGTATTTACAATGCTAAATATGTGAAAAATCTCAGAAATGAGCCAGTTCAAGCATTTAGTACATGCTGTTTCTTCTTATCTTATCAATGCAGTGGTTAAAACTATTGTTTGACAATTGAATAGTCAAATTTCATGATTTTACATGATAAAACACCAACCAACCCGGAAGCCAAGCCAACCCATTTGTCGGGTCGGCTTGGCTCTTGCGCGAGCCAGGTGATTGGCCGGGTTGGCTTAGCTTGGCTTGATTGAGGTGAGTGAACAAGTGTGGCTCAGAGGAAAGTCGATAGCACCAGTGAAGATGTGGTACGGAGTGTTCTGGCAAATTCGAGAGGGTTTCGTGGCCGACTACTTTTCTTTAAATATGCTTCGCTGCTTTGATGTTTTTGTCATTTTTGATTATTGATTCGGCATTTTTACAGCCGAGGATATAATTGTTCACAAATTTGTTAAAATTATATACATATTATGATATATTTGTCGGTGTTTCCGGTGTTTCAACGTTAATTAAGTCATGTTACCTTTGATGGTTGGTTTAAACTTTTGGACAATTTCCGGTCATCCCAGATAGGATATGCTTATTCTCAGGGTTTTCAGAGACATATAAGGTCCTTTTCTACTGAATTTGAAGTATCTACTTAATAAATTAGGCACGTCTTACAGGTTGGAACAACAACAATCGTAAGAATCCAAGTTTATCAGATGATATTATGCGTTGAGTATGTGTCGCAATGGAGTAAAATCTCGAGTTTCGCACATTGCCCCTGCATATTGACCTTGCTCCCTTGCTCAAGCCATGCGATGGAAATGTACAATACAGCTGCCACCTTTTACCCATGAAAACATGTTGCGCAATCAATTTTATATAGTTTGTTGACTTTGGAAATTCCGATGTCCTAAGCACCGAACTGAATCCACGAGCATTCTGTAACCTGTACACGTCATGTTCACAACATGAACGAATTAACTTTTACGCTTCAAGTGGAAGGACAATGAGTTTATCGCTAACCTTGGACGAGCGCCGAGAGTGAGCTCGTGTCGTCCGAATATGCCATTACCTGTGTTTTTATCGCTCAAAAATATAAATGAGTTGTTTGTCCGCAAGGGCGATGGGTGGTTACATAAACCAGATAAATTCGTTTGATGGAATCCGAGCCGACAACTTTGGATGGTATATAAATGCTTCGAGAAACATGTCTGAGTTTGCCAGATTGATTTGGATAAGTGTCCTTGTTATTGACATTGTGGCGTGGCCGTCGAGCAGAATTTTGCATTTATATATTTTGCGGAACAACCCTAAATCTTGATTAACCTCTCCTCGATTTTCACTTTATAAGAGGACTTTATAAAGATTCTCCAGAGGGTGCTGCCACGAAGGTATCATGGAGCTGTGGCAGAAGGAGCACATCACCAGTCATTATGCCGAGCTGATTGAGAATACCATCTGCACGACCAAACTGATAGCGATTCTACACGCAAGGAACATCTTGAGTAGTAATGACTTGGATGTTTTGGTGAGTTCAAAATAATTTAGTTTTGTGCTGAAAAATGAAATCTATGTGGACGATCGAAAATCTGAATCTGACCTTTAATATGAACTTCAGCAAACGCGTAAGAAGTCGGAAGGAAAGCAAGCACAGGCAAACCTGCTCTACCAAATTACGATGACGCGGACGAACGCCTATGTTGCTCTTGCATTCGGGCTGCACGAGACGAAGCAGACAGGGGCGAGCAGAATTTTCGACATCGGCTACAAGTCACAAGGTTTAGAAAACCCTTCGCTGACAAACAAGATATCGCATGCACTCGACGTCTCCAGCGACACGAAGTGGGCAGACTTGTCAGCAGAACTGAAGGAGGATATTCTCTCAAGACACATTCATTTCATGCAAAGGCAAGTTCCCCTCAGCCAAATCCTTGATCAACTGCCGACTGGAACTTTGGAGAATTTGTTCACAGGACCTGTGATAGGAGACGTGCTCAACTATAAGTACGACATGAAAATTAATAGCAACTTACCAGAACCACTGCGCTACTACGTTTCTCGAAGTCTCGAACAGAGAAAACAAGTAAAGCAGGGGCTATTTGAGAAAGGTTGCGAAGATGTGTTTGTGTTCAAAAAGATTGAATGGAGCAGGCTTACTGAAATTGCCAAGGGGCAGAGCACTGACAGGTCGTCTAATCAAACAGAGGACCTCAGTGTGCGCTTTGTTCTCCTCGAGTACGAGGAGGACTTTGAGCACATATGTAAACTGGGAGCTGGAAAATACCAACCCATCCACCTGCTCGAGTACAAGGAGGGAGGCTTCTTCTGGGTTCAGTCACACGGAGACATTTCAGTTATTCAGGAGTTCGTGGAAGAGACGCATGATGAACGACTCAGCGAAGAGGGGTTCATCCTAGAATGCTTGAAGGCGTCCCCAGCACAACCTGTCTGTATTTCAGACACGCCAGGTATGGGAAAAACCGTTCTCCTCGCGAATTTGGGGAGGAGAATTCTTGAGAGAAAGCCGCAGTCATTAGTGCTATACGTCGTGTTGAGGGAATTTGTCGAGAAACTGGAGACCACAAAAACTGGGGAAATTGATCACAACTTTGTTTACGAGACTCTAAGCAACCAGGCGTCGGATCTGCAAATTGAACAAGAAATCATTAAACACTGCCTTCTCTCCGAGTCAGTTGACTGCGAGGTGCTATTCGACGGATTTGACGAAGTCTTGAGCAATCAACTTTCTGCAACTAAAAGCGCACTTGAGGGCCTTCTAAAACTGAAAGCCACTAGAATCTATGTAACTACACGTCCTCACATGCGAGAGGAGCTGGAGAGACTCCTCGGCGTCATTGGAAACAACATTCAGCCATTTCAGGATGAGAATCAAATCGAGTTCCTCGAGAGATTCTGGGTCGAGAAGGGAGGCCATAGAAACGAGAGAATGAGGGTTTTCGCTGAAACTTGTCTTGGCAATCTGAAGACGCACATGACCGACTTTGAGCGAGACTTTGCAGGAGTTCCACTTCAATGTCGATTCCTCGCTGAGGTACATTCTAAGAACGTGATCAAATATTCGAAGTCGAGGGGCAACGTGGCGCTTAGTGATTTCGGAGTAACTATTTCAGTCAACTCGATTTTCGAACTGTACCACTCACTGATGACAATGAAGTTTTCAGGGAAGAAGCATTTGATGAAGCAACACATTTTCCTCGCGATGGAGCTACTGTTTCCAGATTGGACAAATAAACTACACTTAAAGTCTGACGGATATTCGGCCGAAGATATTTGCAGAGTTGGGATTTTGGAGAGAAAATATTTACAGGATATTCTCAGATTCATACACCGAACGCTGGCCGAGTTCCTCGTTGCCAAGTTCGTGATTGAAAACCGTTCATCCGAAGACAAGTTTTGGCAGTTTTTCTTGGCAGAGTTGCTGGCTACTGTGGAGAGGAAGGAGTTGCCTGTGAGCAGGCATGGATTCGGGGAGTGGGAGAGGATAGACTCGGCCAGCTACAAATATCCCGTCATTGCGTACTTCATCAATGCACACTTGAAAGACCGGAGCAATTCAGAGGTGCGAAATAAACTCGTCGTCGAAATTCCCTCGCAAGGGAGGAGGCATTACAATAATACTAATTTCCTGCAGAGCATTACCGCTGCCGTCTGCCACGACTTTGAGAACTTTACCCAGATTCTGGCCACCTTCAGCAGGAACTTTCTCCAAATTTCCCACGAGAAACTTAGCAACCTTCCGCTTTTATGTGCTAAACACGGAAACACTGGAACATTTCAGCAGCTTGGTCGCGTGGAACCTCACACTGCAACAAAGCTTAAAAAGTATCAATTTCAAAGTTCAAGACATCCCTCTTTTATGTTAACACCACTCCACGTCGCAGCCAGTGTTGGCAATTACAGATTGGTCGAACACATCATCAACAAGTGTGGCTACGGCGAACTGTTGAAAACATCCGAGCTCCCCTTTCTTGTCCACATGTGCGTCTTCAAAAGCAGACTGGACAAAAGGAACCTTTCAAACAGGGAGGAAATTCTTCGATTGATCCATAACAGAAATGGTGAATACACCAACGAGAAACTTCCGGATGGAACTACTCCTCTCCTGCAACTCCAAGTACATCCCAACCTTCTCCAGTTGCTGATCGAGCTTGGGGCAAACGTCAACTGTGTCAATAACAAGAATGAGTCAGTGCTGCACACAGTCTTCAGCGAATCCACAACGGAGAACATCATTAGTCCTCAGGAATACAGAGAACTTCTCTCAAAAGTCGTCGAAGAAGGCTTCATTCAATTTGATCTGAAATCCAATGGGATGACACCTCTCCACCTTGCCGTATCCCGTCTGGAACTAGACAATCGAGCGATTGAAAGATTTGTTGAGAACGAGGCTGACTTGAATGCCGCGGACGAAATGCGTGACTCGATTCTTTTTGCCGCTGTTAAGGGAGGCAGGAGCCGAAATATTCTCACGAGTCTGGTCGACCTGGGTGCAAACACCGACCACAGAAATCTAGAGGGACAGAGTGTTCTTCACATTGCAGCAACATATGGACACTTTGAAGCAGTAGATAAGTTCCTCCAACCCGGGGTGAATGCCACAGATAACCACCTCAACACGCCACTTCACTGCGCTGTGATTCAAGCCACCGGAACCTACGAATGCATTCAAATGTTATTTCTGGAAAATGGAGTTGACGTGCTGAAGACGAACGCGAATGGTCATGTACCCCTGATCCACGGAATGGTGCTTGGCAAAGGGATTAGCTTTCGAGTTATCACGGAAATGGTGACTTGTGGGCTAGAGATCACAGAAGAAATGGCGTCGATGGCACTCAAACACCTCATCGTGAACAGGGCCATCACAAATTGGGGAAAGGATTGGGTGCGAGTAGCTGACTACTTGCTTGAGAAAGGTGGACGAGTTACAGGTACGCTTAAATGCCTTATATGAACAACCTCGATATATGTCTTGGAAATGAATTGACCGTTATAATCATTCAGTGAGGGGAAAGTGTGGGTTGTGACATGGTGACATTAGGACAAATGTCACCTTTTGACATTTTAAAACTTGACAAAAAAGTGACGTCAATTTTTTGGCATGTCACAATGTCATTGACAAATATGACAAAAAAAATTGACAAACATCGTCGAAATTATAACATTAGTCGAAGATTTGTCACCATGTCACACTTTCACAGCTGACAATTTTTATGACATGCCACTTTTATAAGTGACAAATTGACATTTTGTCATGTCATTGACATAAAATTGAATGACATGACAAATCCATATCTCTATTTAGGAAACAATGGTCAGAGCCCTTGGGAGTTGGAGGAAGTACGAGAGAATATGCGCAGAGTCGAGGCGACAATCCACTGGAAAGGCCAGCTGATTGGAGAAGCCAGGAGAAGAAAAATCCTTTTCAACGAAGATACGGTAAACATTCTCACAGATATTCGTACTAGTTTGGTAATGGTAATGTGGATTAGTTCACCATTTTCTGAATTTATAATTGGTTGGAACAATTATAGCAAACTGCTACATCATCCACACCAACACCAAATAACGTTTTCAGCTCGATTAAGACCAGCGTAGGGTCTTTCGAGCTGCTTCTGATTTCCCTCGTTGCAGCTGAGCAGCTTAAGTGTTTCCAAATTCTGAGGCAGTCTTTCCAATCGCACGTGTTGGACTCGTCGAAATTTATGACACCCCCTCCAGGGTTGCACGAGTTCATGAAGAGCAAAACTGCTCGAGCAATCGCAGGCCTGGGCAAGTACATCGGTACTTAACTCTTATTGTATTTAAGTCCGTACTTAAGTACAAAAAGTACTTAAGACTTAGTACTTAAAACATTGTCAAACCAAAAGTACTTAAATCCCAATTTACTTAAGTTAAATTTTTCAAAAAGTACTTGAAGTACTTTTGTACTTGGACAAAAATATCCGGACTTGGACTTAAGTATAGTCCAGTAATTAAGTACAAGTAGGCTGAAATATTTATTATTTTGCAAAATATATACCGAAACAAAAGTTATAATTTTAGAGATATACTCTATCTATAAAGTTACTGAGGTAAAATCTCTACTTACCACAATTACAAGCTCAAGAAAGTGCAAAACATTATATTACGGACAGTACCTTCATTGTCCAGCTGATTCCGATAAACCGTAGTGTATAAAAAGATAGATTTATGCACTAGTTTATTTAAAAACTTAAAACCTTGTTTTTAAACTGAACTATTCAAAGCTTGAAATGTTCGATGAGCCTACCATGTACTTATACTTAAAAATATACTTAAGTACAATACTTGTACTTGAGACTTGAAGACTTAAAAAAATTGAAAGTACTTGGATACTTAGTACTTAAGGCCAAATTCGACAAAAATACTTCAAGTACTTTTGTACTTGAGCGGTTTGAAGTACTTGGTACTTATACTTAGTACTTGAGAACTCGAGTACTTGCCCAGGCCTGAGCAATCGTCATATCCTCAGTCAACCCGAAGCTGACAATTGAGCGAATTCAGGAGACTGTAGATTCTGAACTTCAGGTTCTGGAAGACACTCAGCACCTAAAATCGTCCAAGAAATGGAAACGAAATGTCCCCGTCGTTATAGCTTCATACCAACTTCAATTAATAGAGGATTTAAATATGACCAAAACATACGATTGTGAAAAGGCAGTTTTCGTTGTGACGACCACGAACCATATTCATGACTTGCCAAACAACGTGAAACTCCTTCAGGAGGAGATGCGGTGGAGTGATTTGTCTGGTTCGTGTAAGAGAAAATTGAGAGGATTGCTGCAAAGATCAACGGATGTTTCCAAAAATGTTGAATTTTTCAATCAACTTTCCACCGTTGACATTTGCATCTTAATCCAAATGGCAGACAACTTGAATACATTGTTTTCGTCAACACAGGAAGATGACATCCCATCCAGACTTGATGCTCCCTTCAGGATCTGCAAGAGGAATGCAGTTTCTCAAAGCATTTTCGATTATTTTGTTGGAGACCTGCTGATATTCAAGGGCATATCATATGGCGCAGTGACTGCTTTAACAAAATGCGGTCACACTGTGGGACGATCAGGGCAGAAGAAGAGAAAAGGGCAAAACCCTGACGTAGACTTTGTCGTGTTGGAGAAGGAGGCTGATGTCCAGCGAATTTGTAAGGAGACGGAGAGAAATGTCCACGTGTTGGAGTGGAAGGATGATCACTTTGAGTTGGTTTCGAGTCGGCGAGGAGTGGACAACATTTGCGAGTATCTCGAGGCAAAGAATAGCGATTTTGTGGAAGCATCTCAGTACTTCAAAACGACACAGATTGTGTCTCTAATTCAAATTGAATTTCTCCTTTGGGGATTCTTTGTTGAAAGATTGAAACGCGAAAGAGGAGAGGATGCAGTTTTATTTTCTTTCGTTGACATTGAGGACCTTCACAAGGAAAAGTTTTCAGCATTTTTCACAGGGAAACTTGAATCTGAGAAAATATTAGAGGTTCTAATTAGTCTCTTTTTTCGGACGCGGCGCAATAGCATAATTCAATCAGCGCGAGAATTTAAAGTATTTCATATTGTGTTAGGATTCCATTCTGTGATTGATCAATACAATTTAGGTCTGCTTAAACGAGTTACAGAGAAAGTCAGTAAAGGGTCAAAAAATATATGCTTTTGGATAATTGCGTGCATGGATATTTATAAATTTGAACAAGAGTTTGGCGTTAGAGGTCATGAGTTGAGAAGGGTATCTAGACAAGAACAGGTTCGTCTCATCTCAACCGCTTGGGCGAGGAAGCCATCAGTGGATTTTGATAATCGGGCAAGGACCTTATTGGATGAATACGAATCGCAGATTCTGGGTAAGCAACCTGTCATCAGTCTTTCCATCTGCACCCAAGCACACTTGTTCATTTCCGGGTTGGCAACCCGGAGGGTTGCTAAAACACCAAGCCAACCCGGAAGCCAAGCCAACC
>JAQFZW010002097.1:0-19846 GCA_034687055.1 Heteromurus nitidus
TATTCTCTCCAATGCATACATAACTCAACTGCATCCCTCCATATTTTTTTAGACCTTTTTCACGATTTTTATCTTCCGTATTTCACTCTGACCTGGGAAAAACCTTGGGTGTGTGGTGGAGGAGAAGGAACACTAAAATAAGGAAGCAAAGAAAGGGTGAATCCGCTCTGGAGGAAAATGCAATTGACTTGTCCAATTGAAAGGTTAAAGTTTTTTCTTGGAACAGCTTCATCGAAACCTTATACGACCTTTTTATTTCATATGAATGTGAATATAATAATATATTATGTCGTCGTATGCCATTGTAGACTATATGGGATTGCCATCACTCCTCGATCGTCCTCACTTTTTATGCAATTGTGCACCCGAACGACCTTATATCCTCGCCTCGACTTCTCTCTCTCTCTCACCCACTCTCTCTCAAAAGAAGTCGTATTCGATCATGCTCGTACATGACTGTCATAAAAGGCAAGGCGAAACGACAATGTTCACTGGATACTTATCCTATCATCACACACTGCTGCATATTGTTTTTTCATGGCCATAAACTATAATGTCAAAAGAGCATCGATGTCGAAAGATATACACGAAACCGAGTGAGCAAATATATGCTATCAACGATCGCACAATAATGAATCTTAAGGGAGGCTGTGTAGTAATAAGAAATAAGAAATAATCATAAAAAATGGGAAAAGATTGAAAAAAATTGAGGAGAGGATGAAGATGCTTTCTGAATTTGAATGAGTGCAAAAATGCACCCTTGTTCATCTTCATCTAGTCGATAATGGAGAAAAGAAACCTTGGCAGAGAGAGAGAGAGAGATCACTTAAGTAATACACTTGCTATATTCACTTTCACTTTATTTTCCCCATTCTTTTATGATCGTGATCTTTATCCATTTCCACGTTTTTTCTCCGTTTTTTCTGGTGCGAAAGTGTTTTTATGCTGGTGTGCTGGCCTGGCAGTAACCTCTGAACTTTTTTTAATGTGACAGAGACAATGACAAAGGAAATTCGCTTTCCCTCGAGAATCGGGAACAAGAATGAGGTTCTGCTCTTTCAGTCTTATTCTGTTGCCTTAAATCAAGACAATACTTTTATGAGGGATTCATTATACGTATCCGATTGCATATAGCAATTTCCCCACAAAACTACATATCGAGGCATATGTATCAAATACTATTGCGATGTGAAAACTGGAAGTAAAAGTAAGCAAGAAAATATAGGAGATGTTTCAAACGTAATAAAATTCTATTGGAGAAAACGGAAGGTTTTGTTTCCCTTTCTTAACAATCGAAAGGTTATGCAATTGCCGTTCCATGTTTTTCTCATATCCCTTTCCCATTAAAAGGAAATAGTATTATAAAAGGATGCAAGTAAACAATCGATTTTTCAATGAAACATATTTACTTCTTTTTCTCCAACGTCACGAAGTTATAAAGTTATTATTGATCCAATCCAAGTTGTAAAGCACGCTGCATGCATCCTATTTAACAAGAATTCACAATCATTTCAGGACTCGTGAACATCACACAAGAATCCAACAAAAAATCATGTGCATGTTCAGTTGCATCACACGAAACAAAAGATATTCCTTTGGATATGAGCAATTTGAACAAGGTAAATGGATGAAAAAATGTGTGATGTAGCAATGAGATCCTTTAAGACCACCATTTGGCATGATACATGTAAAAGGAGGTATACAGCAATGTGCGGCGCGTCATTTTGTAAAGAACTTTGTAAGTAGGAAATATACTCATCCTTTTGGGAGAGAGAGACCTTGTCCGTCTTTCTTTTCTTTCTCTTCCCAAACTCATTCACATTCCTTCACTCACTTAAGGTAAAAGTCACGGCGTGGCTTGACATCTCTCGTCATGATGATGTGTGCCATCGCCATGTGCTTTTCCATATCGTGGAAAACGAGACCACAAAACAGCTCATATCACCGTCGTCTATACGTCATTTGGTGATGGAAATCTCACTCACATTTTTCTCTACGATATTTTTTGCTACAAGGAGGATAGAAATTGTATATAGGCGAAAAGACTACTTTTATTCTCTCTCTAAAAGTCCTCCCGGTATGTTCCGAAGAATTTCGAGTGGAAAGGCAAATACGTATATTCTTATATGCCTCAAGTATTTATATATCGGAAGAAGGCACGAAAATCCTAGTGAAAGTTGTGTCTCGGGAAAGTAGGGGCATTATCAATAGCATCCTGTTGAGAGTGAGGGAAAGCAATTCTGAGATTACAAGAGTTGCAAAAGTTGGCCTTTATTTGAGAAAGTGGAGAATGTGTTAAAGGTTATAAGACTAAAAATGTATTTATGTACCAATACTTTCTATAAGGAAAAATATCTCCTATAGAGAAAAAAATGACGACGCTTTCGCCATATTTTTTCTGTTCATCCTGCATTTTCGCATCAATTCCGCTCCCGTTCTTGTATTTGAAATGGGAAGATAAGGGAGATATTATATAAATGTGGGGAGGGAGAGAAATTTATTATGCCTGTTTGGGCATAAATGCACCTTTGTGACATGCATCGTCACATAAAGAGATAGATGTGTATTTTTATATGATTATTACTTTTCCCCTATCTCGCCAATTTCATTTGCCTAAGTCAATAAAAAGGTGCATGCCGAAGGGAGATTGGGGAGGCGATATTGCGAACGCTTTCACTTTCTCTCCGCAACAGATTCATAATTTCACTGAACATTTCCATTTCGATTCGGGTGGAAAATGTGGAAGCATGAGGTAGAGCTTATAGCGTTAGTTGAGAGATGCGAAATAGAGTAGAATGATTTTTTCTCAAAAAAAGCAAATGCTAAACATGAAAGGTTTGACAAACTTTTATTTTGCAAATCACAGTTTTTTGTTGAAACCAGCAAGTGGAGCATGTGTACAGTAGGGAGACTTGAGCAGGAAACGGAGCTAGAAACAGGATTAGTATAAATGTTTGAGTTTACACGAATATAATATGGTTTTGGTAAGACGTAGGAAAATGTAATATCCGAGTTAAATATACCCGTGTATATACATACATGAGCTGGAGAGAGGAGAGAGTGAAAGGGGAAATGCACACATACGGAGCATTTTTGTGAAAGGAAGTAAAGGGTTTACGAGAGTAATATAGGCGCACATATTTTGTGTGTTTAGGAGTTGAAGAGTTTCGGATCGGAGCATCTATAGAGCACAGAGTGATGGTGATGGCACTCGAATCTCATATGGATTCCAGGTGTTTGCTTCAAGTTTCCACAAAATGAGATCTTACATCTTCCTGGCCTACTTTCACAGCTCTTCCTGGGGAGAAAGCGAACATGTTCGGCATAGCACACGAAAGGACCAAGAGGAAAACTTGCATAGGAAAACAATCGACGAACTCAAGGATGCTCAAGACTACACACAAAACGCTGAGATTTGCAAAGGCTTGGAGCACATCGCTGGGGAGAGACGAAAGCGACATCAAGTCAGGGAGAAAAGCAACTTTCTCTCCAGAGTCAACGGAGAAAGGAATGCTTTCGGGGGTGGGTCCTAGCGGGAGCTACTAGGTTCTGGACTGGAGGAAATGTCTTGGTGCACGCGTACATCAGCTGAGTGAGAATTGCATACGACATATATTCGAAGGTGGTCTTCCATATTTTTCTCAAAATATTACCGCTTACAGTAGAAGCAGAGAAGTATACGTACATGTATGCTACTCTCCAAAATTGATGTGATAAACGTCATGAACTATATATCTCGAGGGCAAAAAGGAAGTGGTCTTCGCTCACAGTTGGATTCTTCCCAAAGAAACTCCATGATTTTTTGTCTATTGAAGCACATACATATATAAAGTAGATGGGAAAAGACTTTCATTTTGATGGAGCGAGTAATTGATCGTTGCAGACAGGATCATCGATTATGCCAAGATTTATATCGATGCACATTCAGCGAGACGACTTTTCCCTCTTTTTCTTAATAAATATAAATTCTAGCTAATAGACTGTGTCGAGGAAAGAATATTTCACTTTCGAAGGTTTGATACATTTTACTGACGATGTTGCTGAAAACTTGTGATGATTATTAATTGCAATAGCTGTACTGAACGCGATGCGTGGGTGAAAAGATAGTCAAGTGAAACACCATCAAATATTGAATTAGTTTCACTTTCGAACCGAGAATGGAATGCATCTTTATTCTTTGACGTGGAGCTAGACGCAAAAGAGAATCAAAAAGGCCTTTTATAATTTATTGTAAGCGAGAAGTTTGTGGAGTTTTGGGACGTGACATATTAAGGTAGCTCCAATCCACAGTTCATAAACCTTTAGCCAAGCTTCCTGTGTGCTAAACACAACTTTTCCTGTGCCAGCCCATGTTTTGTATCGTCGCTCATGTGATTTATGACTACTTTTGGCTTTGACTCTGGTTTCCCAATTTGGTTATAGTTGGTGGAGGAATCCAGAATACCACACCAACACCACCACCAATTTTGTTTCGGAGGGTTGTGATCAATACGTAGAGATATATATTCTGAATGTAATCCTCCCAAAACTAGTATCTGTTCAGCGGACGAAGACATTAATCTTTGAATTAATACTCACGATCAGGAGGATCGTAGCCGGAATTCCGCTTCATCATTGTCCATCGTCGCTTGGTTTTTCGGAGAAAGTTTATGATACACTCATTATGACTCTTGGCTTTTCCACCAAATACTTATATGAATCATGGATGTATGCATGGGAAAACATTTTATATCTTTTGTTATGGAGAATGCTAATTAGCAGGAGCTCCCCTCCTGTAAAACAAGCGAAGCAAAAAATAATGAGGGATAATTTTTTTCACTCTTACCGTTTCACATAAAGGGAGCATGTTCTTTGATGACTAATTGGTTCCAGAGGAAATTCCTTCTGATGCCAGCGGACCGACGCTGATCGTGGCGGTTTCAGACTCATTTTCCTCCTCTCTTTTTACTCGCGAGGAGGTAATTATTTCGGAGCTGGCAATTACTGGATTTGCTCCCAGAAAAAGGGCAGCTCAATTCTTCCTGTTGTTTGGCGTGTTTGAAGTTGCCCAGATGGAGGATGAAATGTGTGCCGTCGTCGTCAAACAGGCAGATCCATTGTTGGGCTCATGGTTTTTGCGCCAGTTTTGTGGCTAAAGGATGTTATCTGCAAATACAGTATTGGAGTAATAAAGTGGCATGAGGACAACAGAGACAAAAATGTTTCAATTAAAAATTCTCTCCAAAGTGGCTTAATAAAGTGATCCCAGTCACTGTCAATTATTGATAATACTCTATTGACATTTGACCTTTCAATTTTGAAAATAATACAGCCAGTGTCAATTTCGTCTTAGAAAGTTCAAGAAAATGTTTATTTTTTTGTTTTTTGCTTCAACTCACCAAAACAGCGAGATTGACACTTACTTTGCAACCGTAGGAAATCATATAAAATGCTCAGTCGCTCGAACCATTAAACAATGCTCTCTCGTGACAACTATATAGCTTCCACTTTTCACATCCATGACCTGTACCTGTATATTTGCGGGTGAAACTTGAGAGTGAAAGTAAAAGAGAAAGTATCTAACATCATTTGGAGTAAAAGGTGAAAGGAGATAAACTTTGGTGATAAACACTCCATTTTCCATTGAAGTTCTTTTTTCTCGTGTGTGCTACAAAAAAAGTATGCTCTCAAGCGTGGAACGTCAAGTCAAAGTCAACCTCACATCTAACTAACATGCACCAGCACACACGAACACACACACAACCCCACTCAATTTGTGCTCACATTCAGCGAAGACAGAGGAAAAACAGATATACAAAATGTATTGTATTGTCAAATAAAAAAGGACAATCTGCTTTTCTCTTCAGTCAACAAATTTTCACCAGTTTTATTTGCCACAATCCCTCTCACCACTACCAACAACACCATCACCATGCAGTCAGTCAGAGAGTCACTCACTCTCCTCTACTTGTCAGTGACGTTCTGAGCCCATTTCAAAGATGACAATGGGCTTTTGACTTACATCTCTCTCTCTCGCTCTCTCCTCTCTCTCTCGGATAACTGATGTCAGTTTGAGTGGCTGTTTCAATGTGTTTTTTTTCTTCCTTCTTCAGAAGGAGCACATTTTCGCAAACTGCCGAGTGTGAGGTGAGGAGTGAGCGAGGACGTGTGTAAAGTAAATGGTACGAACGGAACGGAGACTGTTTTTTTCGCACATAAACACAAAACAAACTCACACTCATCACATCACTTTTCATTGCCTTGTTTTTCCTCTCGCGAGAGTAGAGATGTGCCAAAAGCTCCCTTCCGCTGTCCTCCTCTCATGCATGCATGCTTTTCCCCTTTTACTTTTATTTCCTGCTTGTTTTTACAAA
Source organism: Heteromurus nitidus (assembly GCA_034687055.1). NCBI lineage: Eukaryota > Metazoa > Arthropoda > Collembola > Entomobryomorpha > Entomobryidae > Heteromurus > Heteromurus nitidus. The sequence goes on from JAQFZW010002097.1 coordinate 6,354, forward strand.
AGACATGAGGGAAAATTGCTGTCAGCACTTTGTGTGTGGCTTTTCATGTGTGTTTGTGTGTGTGGCGAAAGATTATGGAAGACAAACCGCAGATTTTTTCTGTTAGTTTGTTTTGTTGTGTAGAATAATCATACGGAGAAAAAAGTATGTATAAACTATGATATAGTTTTCCCAATTTTTACGACTTCTCGTACGTTTACAACATCCGCACACATAACATTACACAATCATCTGTTTTCTTTAGAAACCCAGGAAGGAACCGACATCAAATCACTTATGAAAGCGAAAGGAAAAAACTTTGAATTGGATTTGAATTGGATTCTTTAGATCTGTTTAGAGGGGATGGTGGAAGTTTAACAAAGTCAAAGCAGAGATACACACAAAATGCAAAAAAAAATAAGTCGAAGGCAGATAACTCGGAAAAAGCTTTACTTTTTGGACAGGAGAATAAATGAAACTTAACTCGAGCTAGACTACCGTCTCCCCTTTTCATCTTGGTTACAAGACTGCGCGACTGCATGTACTCTGGCTGGAAAGTATCATAAAATAAATACGGAATTGAGATCAGCAGGAAAAGTTGCGTGAAAAAGTAGAAACAAAAAAGTGCACATTTGGAGTAAAAAAGGTATACACACGTTCGCTCATCCATTTCTCGATCATTGACTATAGAGCTTATATTTTTTTTTATTTCGAAGTATTCATGAAAGGAAAGCGACCCATATCTCTGGGAAAAAAGTTTTTCATTTTCGTAAAAAAAAGTTGGAAGCGCTACGCGGACAGACGCATAAGATACATAAATGCAGACATACGTTATGTATGAGGAATAGTTGCAATTTTCCCCATAGTTCATTTCATATCGCAAGTCTCCAGGAAAATAGTTTCCTTTTAGTTGGCCCTTCTTTTCTTGGAAGAACGTCAGTTTATTTGGATAATTTTTTCATATACTTTAACAATAACAGTTCCTGACTGACCGGCTTTTTTTCTTGAGTGAAAATAAAACTTCCAGATTCCACTACTGAAAATGAATAAATGTCATGTCATTCAGTGGACAGCTTGTAATATTCTTTCCAAAAAAAAGTTTTCTCTTTTCCCCAACCTCGATGTGGTTTTTTTCCTTGTATAAATACAGCACATGCGAGAGACAGTATTAAAAGTGGCATTACATTACAACAACTAATGTTAACTTGTCCTTTAAAAAATCAAGTTGACAGTTGAAAGTACAAAGTTTTTTGGGAGACAAGGTAAGAGTAATTGTCGGGTTGTTGGAGAGAGTGCATTACACCGGTTATCTTCTACACCTCATTTTGTCCACTTTTTTGCTCTTTCATTTTATCAGGGTGCCATCAAGAACAAACTCAAGATATAAAATAGCAACTTCGTCCGGGAAGCAGAATGGGGACAGGAAGGGATAGGAGAGGAAAGAGTAGAGGATGTTCGACTAAAATGGGAGCAAGATGTACTCGTTTGTGCCCAGTTTTGTCCATTGTGGTCGTAAGTCGTAACTGTGTGGGTCACTTTAGGTTGATGATGATGATGAAGACGAGGGCGATCAACCGCAAAGTACCCAATCCAGAGTTCACAAAAAAATATTTTGGGCAGTTGACAAAAAATGTGAAAAAATAAAATGAAATTATTTTCTCTCTCGGAAAGTGCATAGAAATTCGAAAGAAAGAGAAAACTTGATAAAGTTGATTGGGCGTCGATTTTTTTCTTGAAGGGGCGACTACCTTCTTAAAAGACTTTTGTCAAAGTTGTACTTTTGCTGGAACTCGCGACTGCTTAAGTAGTTCTTTTCATTTGGCAAAAGGAAGAATTGATTGTGAGCTTGGTTTTTTGGGAACACACATGTTTCAAATGTATTTTCCCTGAAGCTGGAGCCGAAGCTGAGAGAGAGAAAGTTGGATTACTTCTTGTATTTCACTTCGATACGTATAGAACATGTTCCAAAAATATATCCAGTTGCCAACAAACTACGAAGAAAGCACGTAACAATTTTTCCTCTTTTTTCATGTCTTCCCGATTGCAGGAGAAACAATGGGAAAAGGACGCTGAGAATCTGTCTCAAGTTGTGGGACACAGGAAAGTCGTTCATCGTACATTAAGAATGTATATCTTGAATACAAGTGTGTACTCCACTACGATCCTGTTTTAGAGATGGTTGAATTGATGGAGTGAAGGATGTAGAGAGATGGCGTTTTTTCTCCTTTCTCCGAAACTTGGATTATCTTTTGCATTCAATTGTTTCTATTATTCTTCAATCTTGTTATCCTTTTTTCGTCTAACGTTGCAAGAGAAACTAACAAGGTTCTAGTCTTTCAATTTCCCTGATTCTGGATGGCATATGTGTGGCATACAAAGAAAAAAAGTGAGATAAATGTTTTTTGCTGAGAATCGCTCTATTGAAGCTTACTCTGCATAAACATATTATTATTATTATGCTTTTGTAGTTTTGTATCCTTATCCATATACAAAATAAGAGGATTAACTGTCAATTTTGCCTGTCTCTGGAACTGACAAGACTCGATCCCCAACCAAATTGCGTCAATGAGTATTCGTCAGGTGAAGCTCCACTTATCCGATCATGACGCAATTGTATGTTTGTGACCACTCTTAGTTTCGTGACAGTAATATTGCCACCATTATTCTATTATTAACCTAAACTTTGGCCTTTCCTTTGTTCGCCACACGTCGAATAGAATAGAATATATATTCCTACGCAATACTCAGATAAACCTCTTTCGAATGTCACTATCATTTTCATCACTAGATTTCTACATTTTTCGTCTCTCGATCTTCTCTCCTGCAAAAAAAATTGTCAAGTGGATCGAGTCCTTCCTCACGTAACTCAATCTTCGCCGACTCAGCATCCAAATTGGTTTTGTCAATGCGAAAATGGTTTTTCCTGTTGTGGTTTTAATTCCCACTCGCTATACGACCACATTAAAATCCTGATCCGAACTCTTCTCCCGAAAAAAGGGAAATTAGAGCAAGTGTGTAGATTTCAGCATGTACACTCAAGCAATTCACACGTACGTAATGTCCTTACCTGTGAATGTGAATTTGCATCCTTTTTCCTGTGGTAATCCACTCGAGTGAATTCTAAATAGTGGTTCCCATTCAATTTTTACATCTTTCATCGCATCCCGTCAGGAGATGCGAGATCTCATGTTTCGCGAGAGAGGAAAAAAAGAGCAGCACAAGCAGAAACACAATGAAAGGAGAGGAGAAAGAGAGGAAAGAGAACTTCGTGCCAGTTCCAGGGAACATGTGATCCAACACGATGATATGGCACAAAAGAGAGAGAGAGAGCTGAATGTTGAGAATTGAATATTTTCTGGAGCCAGAGAAAACTTGTAGTTTACACTCTTATTCCTTTCACACTCGTGGAAAAAAATATCCTGGAAAAGCAGGTTAATATGAAAATTTGAGCTGTGACTTTCTATCTCGGAGGATTTCTCACACGCGCGCTTTTATATAATGTATGGATATAGAATTTTTCATCTTCTTCCTCTCTCAATGTAATATGATTTCCAGATGATTTCCTCTCTCGAACTGGGATTACTGGAGTTTCGTCGGGAACTCAAGCGGCAACGTGTGGAACGCCATGAATATCAATTTTCACACAGGTTGTATGGTAAGGTATAGTGGAGGAATTTTTAAAACTTTTCATATCAGAATCAGCTCACGAAAGTGTGGGAAAAAATGAGTAAATAATACGTATATACCAACAATGAATATAATGTCACAAAAAATAACAATAAGTCTTGTTGTTGGTGGATGGCTCAACATGCCACATTGTAAGGATTCTTGTTTTGAATCCGTGATCAGATAGAAGATTTTCACTTTGTCAAGTACATGTTAACATCATTACCAACAATTCACTGTCTTCAGTCATCTTACCGCAGCTACAACTAAACATTTTGTAATGATCTTGTTGACGGAGAAAAATCATATCATCCCACTTTTCCCTCGGTGAAAGTCAAGTCCATAATAAAACTTTAAAATATGGAAATTGAGAAGATAAAAATTCAGTCAGTCACTCAATCTTTTGTGACGGAGGGGTACACAAAGCATCTTTTAGCTATACTTTTAAGCATTCACTCAAAAAACATTGTTTACAGAGTCGGTGATTTTACACGTACGAACGTTTATATGAGGTTCACTCTCACACTGTCAAAATGTTTCCCAAGTTTTGGTTTCAATGTGGAAAAATCTAATTTGAAAAAAGTCTCAAAAGTACTCTACCAAAATTGGAGAAAATGATTGTAAAATGAAAAATTCAATTTTCACTTGGAGAAAGAGAGTATAGAGCTAGCATAACTAGATATGTTCCAAGATTGCATGCTTTTTTCACACGGTCACTAAAAAACTAGCGCACACACTTGTAACACAGATTCATGATATCTGATATCTCATTTTCACACAAACCCATTCTCCTTTCCTCAATCTTGAGAAATCTGCGATTCGAAAAACTTATGTGCCTGGAGCGCTAACGGAAACAAAATTTTGTTGGGATTCCTTATTCTTCATACAACTTTATATATATAAATATATGGTTTCATATACACACTTCTCCAGAAGTTTCAGAACAATTTTTCAGCTCTCCTTGGAGCCTGGACAAAAAAGTAGTTTTCCTCGTAAAACTATTCAAATTAGTTTGCGATTATTACTACTCTTAGCTTTTTCCAGGAAGAGAAGACAACACAACTTCACCATAAAAATTTCTTATGAAACCACTTTTTTATTCAATTCTTTCAAAAGACATGCGAGGAGAAATTGTCAATAAAAAATATCCCTTTCACCACCAAAATTTTTCACCATTTTACACCAAATTTTTAGTGTTTCTCCTCAAAGGAAAAAAATGTGATTTTTCTTGCAAGAGTTTTTTATGTAAAAAATGATTGCAAGTTGTAAAAAAAATTCGCGATGATTCTTGCTCGAAGCAAGCTTCTGCCAGCTTTCCTGGTGGGCTACATGTGTTCGGATCCCGCTGTAAATAGAGATAGGTACAGAGTGTGCGATGCTGCCCGGGTTTTGATCAACTAGATTTTCTCTCTCTCTCTCCCTCTCCCTCTCCAAGTGCCACGGTTGTGCGCAGATTTTCAGGAAGAGTTTCCCACATCAGCCGGAGTCATGAGAGTGTGAGGAAAAAATAGTCTCCGTGCTTGTGACCAAGGCATTCGTAGTTGTATGGCTTTCGCTCCTGGAATCTGCTCTGGTCTGGCCTGCTTTCGCTTCTCTCCTTTTTTTCTTTCTTGCAAACCAGAAAGGACGAACCAGAGAATTTTGGCAGATGTAAGCTTCACATTCGCACATCCACACCATAATACCACACAGAAGCAAATACAGACTCCAACCACCACGTTTTTTTCTCTCTCTCGCAGTCCGCCAGCAAAAGTGAAGGAGTGGAAAATGTAGGTAAAAAATTGTAGTCATTTTCCCATCAGAAGACATACACAGACACACGAGCGCTCCTGGCTCACAGGGAAAAATCTGAAAGTCTATTTGTGTTAAAACCGATGTTTATTGCTTCAACTTTTAACAGTCTCGAAATGATATTCACGTCTCTTCTGGTGCGGCCGTTCTCTCAATGTCTCAATGCGTCACGAACAGAATCTCTCTGGAAATAATTTTCCCGAGACAAATTCACATTACTTGTTTTAAACTGGTTTCACTTGGCTCTTCTCTTCTGGAGAAAATATAAAACTACTGCGTGAGAATTCTTTTTTCCACAGAAAATTCTAGATTGCACCTGACTTCAGTAAATACTTTTATACTTCTTTATACTCACAATCGGATCAAGTTTAGGATCTTTGTTAGGCACAAAAAAAGTTTACCGAGGAGAGGCACATCATCGACAAGAGTATTTTCTTCTGGGAAAAAATGTACACAATTTCGTTGTTGGTGAAATTGCTTTTAAAATACGCGTCATACAATTTGCTTCTGATTCTGTTTGCTTTGGCAAATAGAAAAAAATATCACAATGACAAGGAGAGACAGTTTGTGAGGTCCTCCTTCCTGCCGTCCTCTTCTCCACTTTTATTCCCGATAGCAGGCATATTAGCTCTTTTCATGGACGAGGAGAGGATTGCCAAAAAAGAGATGAACTTAAAAAAGAGGATGATTCAGTCGACAGAGTCGCTTCTATTTTTTCAGGGTACATATATTTTCATTAGATTTGCAAATGTCCTCCAAACTCCTCCACTTCACTGGAAGCCGGTGCTCCATATTCTTTCAAAATAGCTGGAAGACCTCCTTTACGAATCCCAACAAAATGCTCACAGATCCGCATGATCTATCTTTCGGAGTTAATAGTTATGTGGACTTTGGATTTTAAATATATCCGTCGTCGAAATCTTAAAAGAATTTGCACCTCCGCCTTAACGTAACCGACTTTGAGTACATGTTTATCAGTTTATCTGCATGAAAAACTACATATATACCTGTGCTCAAACACATTCATGTATTGTATCTTCGAGAAAGCACAACAAGTAAACCTAGATTTTTTGCAATAAAAGTCTGGCTCTTGTGTCGTATGTAAATTGAAACCACGAAACAACTTTAATACACTTTTAATAGACGAAAAGTGGAATATGTGCAACAAGGCTTTTTGTGTACTCTTGGAAAATCGACTGGAGGCATGTTTGGATTTTGGTTATATAAGCACAAGCAGACAGTAGCAGTGCACACATATTTCTTTCCTTTTATTGCATTCACTGCGTCACGCTCTGCTCTGCTAAATTTAGTGAATATATGAAGTGGCATTAGTATGTTCGTATGTTTTCCATTCAGCATAATTATAGTTATGGCTTTATTCCACATAAAGATCCACACACTCACACTTATTAATTAGTTTTTCCCCGACTGGAGAAAGCTGGTGAAATGAAATGAGAGGGAGAGAGAGAGAGTTTCACTGTTTGCTGGATAACGATTGCTCGTCTCGAATACTCATTCCAGTTCTTGAATGCCCCTGGATGGAACGTAAATACGAGTTGAGACTTGGTGAAGTGAAGCATAGCGGAGGAAAGTTTTCGCCCGGAAGCAGAAGTCGAGATTGCTTCGCACAATGCGACTAAACTATGTGGGTATGGTGTATGGTGTGGTGGTGTGGATATGTGGAGTGTGTGATGTATGTGTGCTCGTACAACGACAATGAAAGGGTAGTGGAAGCAGTGGCGATCAAGTGTATAATGTCGGATATGAAATATCCTCATCGGTTCAGTTATCGGTGATCTTCTTCATGTACTACCATTCGAAGGACATTTGTGCAAAAGGGATTTTTTGGAGAGAAAATATGGCAGTTGGTTTTGGTCATTGGTTTCCTATCTCCTTGTCTGGAATGGAAGTATATATGCGAGTGCGAGACACTACGACGAAATTGAATAAATAGTGGGATTTCAAGTTGTTCATGAAATGTTATGTCATAATATCCTTATGCCAATACAGATATATAGGGAACGATGACCCACATGTGTGCCTTATATTCCATACATGAAACCACACGGCACAGAACTCGACTCTCGCTCCTTCATATTTTCCCCGAAAATGGAGCTTGCGATTTCCACTTGAGTAAATATTGCCAAATCACTTACGATTCTTACGATATATACAGTTGGAGCATGCTGGAATTATGGTTGATAGATGCGAACACTTTGGGACCGAACGAACTGAATCATTTGAAGGTTGGACGATACAGGGAATAAGTACCTCTCGGGCAAAATAGAATTACTCTTGATTCTCCGGAACTCATTTTCATATTCTCAGACAATTCTTGAGTTTTATATGCATCAATTAACTTACGATTAGAGGTTCGTATTAATCGAAATGGAAAAAATATAAACAGTACTAGCACTACAGGGATTTTTTTGCAAAGTTCAGCCGGTAAAATGTCCATACGAAGCGTCGCTGTCAACTGTTAAGAATCACTCCGTTACCCTTTATTACGACTTCACGATTGGTGGAAGGGAACTTTCGTTAAGAAATGGAAATGTTGATTTTTATTTGTGAAATTCAATTGCAGTTCATACTTACACTCACAGAGAGATATCTATATTGCTATCGCCGTGTCGGTCTTCTATATTTTTTAAAATCTGACGTCGATGCCATAAACGTCAAAAATAAACTAAACAAGATAAAAAACTATCTCGCGCCAACGTACTAAAATTGTACAATATGCAGTCAACTTTTAATTCAACATGAACAGAGATTAAACCCAATTTCAAATGATAGCTGAGAGAGTAGAGAGTAGAGATAGTACATTAATTGTCGGTTACGGGAATAAGCTTGTTGTTTTGAATCCTATTGAGCTCAACATGTGTAATAATGTACGTCTGTAATGTGCCAATTCATTTTCAAGATCACAGTCACTTTTACTGTTGATATCTCTCAAATCTGGCGTTAGTACATGCTGCACATCTAGTTCGGTCTAGACAAAAAATAAATATTCTTTAATAAAAACATTTTCTGCTAAGGCTCAAAACGTTTTTTGTACGATAATTTACCAGAAACAAAGCAGACTTTCCAATTTCCAACAAACTATTTACATTTGCGCAACGTTTTGCAAGTTAGCACAACAGCGTCAAGCGTCATGTGTTTAGTTTAAGTTTCTAATCTAATGCCACTCTGATCAGCTCTACGATTTTGTGCAGAGAAAATTTGCAGTAGTACAATTTGCAATTTTATGCGGCTTCATGGTCACGTCAGTCTCGATGCTAGACAAGTCTATTAATATGGAAATATACGGTCTAGTAAGATAATATAAAAGCGTATATGCAATATGCATTTTAATGTCTTTTCTGATGCACTCCACTTACTCATGGGATCCAGAATGTAGAAGGTGAACGAACATTTTGAGAAAGATGATACACTTTGCAGTACCTACATACATCCTTATACGGTGCTACTTAGACACGAACCAAATCAGACAAGCATAAACAAAGGAACTGGATAAAGTTGGGGCAAGAAAAGGAGAGAAGATTCCTTTTTTGTTGGGAGAATTTAGTACGTGCTCCCACGATCAAAATGGTATTACACAAAATCATCTCCATCGCTCGGTGTAACAACATCCGCTGAACTGAAAGTATTTTCCTCGCTCACATCTTTAACATCCTATTCTGGCATGGGAAAAGTTCACATTTCTCTCGTGTTTACAAGATTGATTTGCTCCCTGGTCAGACACAGAAAGGTTTCCCTCTGTCTGATCAAAAGTCTTGCTTGTGTGCGTGGGATATACGATCAAGAGCGAGAGAAAATGTTTGACAACGGAGGTTACCATCTTTCAGAGGAGAGAAAAGACAGGATTAGGGAAACGATGATGACGGCCCTTTCAGAATTACTGTTTTAAAAGGCACTTTTCCCTCTCATCTTGATCTACTTTTTTCCAGGGTCTTGTTCTCTCTCTCAAAAGATTCCAAAGGAATAAGGAAACTACTGCGAAATTGATGGAGGAATCCCAGGAATCTGAGGAAATCGAGGAATGCTTTTTTACACATTTTGAGCAAGAGGTAAAGTGAGAAAACTTGATTTTCAAATGGACAAAGGAATCTTTTTTACTTCCCTTTTTCCAGTTCGACATGACACATTTATATTCGCGAAGCAGAGCTCCCCCTCCCAATTGAATTGTGTGTGGGGGATAAAGGGCAATTTCAATCCAATTCCAAAAAGCTATAGCCCTCTTTCACCCACATTCAACATACAGCAATTCAACTCGATGAAAGAAACGGAGTGATTTGCTCGCACAAATTGTTTTCGACTTGGAAAATCGCTCTTTTTTTACTCGAAAAGATTCATTTAAAGTGGTCTAGTTCGTTTTTCGCGCAACAAAATACTCATTTTGAGACATATCGCAATTAAAAGCAAACAAAGGGAACGTAAGTCAACGTAAGTAAAAGGATGTTGCCTGCCTGCTAATTAATTGCTAAATCTCATTACGCTTCACAGAGCACACACTCAACAACACACTTGAAATTAGTGAAGCAAAAAAGCTTTCCTTCCCGTTTGCACGGCTGAGTGATCGCGAAAAATGATAAAGGATTGCAAGTTGATACCTACGCGGAGGTTGATACCTAAAATATGTAATGAGCACCTAAATGATGGTGTATATAGGCATTATATAAGTTAAATTTTGTTTTAAGAACCAAAACTTTACATAATCGCAATTAGCAATGTCTTCATTTTCTGATTCTGATTCTTTGAAGTTTTTTTTCCGCCCCAGAGAGCATCATGGAGAGAACCCAAGCATCTCCAAGGATTGAAAAGTTGTCCGTGGATGATAAGGACTTCTCTCCAGTCTGGATACTTGAGCAAACATAAATCCGAAAGAGAAACAATTTTTTTTTATTCCACTCAGTTTTTGCTTAACATTCCGAGAATTTTGGTAGATAATTATTAGCCACAAAAAATACATAATATTCATCATGACCATGACGTATTCTTTCAATTTCGCATTAATTTCCTCAAAATTTTCTCTTTCTCATTTAACGTTCATTTCGTATACGAAACTCCTCTTCTTCTTCTTTGGTCTTTTGGCTCTCTCATGTTATTTTTCCTCATTCTGAAAATTATTCAGAGAAACGAAGCTGAAATGAGAAAGGGAGGATGTGAAGCGAGATGAGCTTTCGCCGGATGTTCTTCATTTATATTTTCGGGTGGCTTTCATCCACTTTATTACCAACTCAGCCTCTCTCTCCTTTTTTGTCTTTGTTTTTGTTTACTCAAACATTTCCGCTCTAGTTTTGATCCAGTCTAGTCTTGTTAGTCTCAAGAAAGCATACCTAAAATTCGTATATATTTTACCTTGTTCAACGTTTTTTCCCTTTATGCATCATTGCACTGCATCATTGGGATATTTTAGGAGGATAGCTACTACTGACGAAAGTGACTACGTAATGCGAACTTAATGTAAACTGTGAGAGACTTTTCCTCTGAAGAGAAATACCTCTTGATTGGATTCTGGGTAAAATGGAATGCAATTTACCTACAGGGGATCTATATTTATGCATTTTGTGACCATCTGGAAAAAATATATAAAAAAGGTAAACTTGTTCGCTAGTCGTTACCTCTCTCTTCTAGAACACATTCCATACAATTCCAAGGCTCTCATCAAATTCATCAGTTTCATCCGTGAACGGCTCATTTCCCACATGAACCTACATGTTTGATGCTGCTGACGTACATTTTCATCATTTACCCAACATTTTTTACGATTATGCTTTTCTCCTTTAATCTTGACGATTCAATATTGAATCAAGACTTGAAAGCTAAACAATGCTGATTGAACCGAGGCAAATTGTTAAATATACAAAAAAACAGAAGCCCACGTACAAGAAACACATTTCTCCAATTTCTTTGTTCTTCTTTTCATTTCCATTGAAGCCCCATATATTCCTCTCTCGATTCATTGACAAGGAAAATGGGTAAAAATCGGGGATTTGTCTTTGTCGCTTCATCGCGTCTTTCTTGTGGGCAACAACGACGAGCGAGAGGGCCAAACAAAAAGAAACTTCTCTATGATTCTCCTGTAAACAAAAGCAAAAAAGTCGAGGACACCGAATGATGATGATGATGCAAACTAGCTTCGTTCGATCCTTTGCCGAATTAAACTTTCTTTTGTCTTTTTCCTTCTTTCTCTCCCCGTCTTGTTTACGTCTTCTCGTTTGAAGGGCAGAAAATGGAGCAAGGATCAGAAGATTAATATATGTTCCGCCTCGTTTCCATTCCACATGCACAACACTCGCTACAGCCAAGACAGGCAAAAAAAGAAAATGTGAGGGGGAGCGCGTATATGAAACGGAAATGAAGTGAATTGATGTCATATATTTTTTCATGTAATGTGTGCTTTCACTCTTTGGTACAGTGCGCAAACCTAAAACGAAAAAATGAGAGCAAACATCCAAACACAACATATTTTCTCGTCAGTCACTTCGACCTTTACACTTGAAATGTGAAACCAATAAATAAGCTTTTCTCTCTCTCTCTCTCTCTACTTTTACGTTGAAAATGCAACTTTATGTTTCTTATATGCTTTTCCAAATGTAGTAATATCAATACCCTGTGGAAATCATTGGCTGTCTAGAAAGGAGAAAAGATATCATCAAGTAATTTTCTTCTTACGCCGTTATTCACTTAAAGCTCATAATCCACACAACACCGTCATATGCGCCAAGCCAAAAGACAATGAGGAAAACATGAGTATCATCTTCGGAACAGGGAAATTGACATCATCATCATCAGGACATGATATGATGAGGCTACAAAAGAAAAAAATGAGGAAAGGAAGGAAGTAGATGAACGTGGAAGAACAGCGAGTCAAACCATTACTTCACCTACAAAAAATGTCGAACACACTTTTACCTCCAAAAGATGATGTATAAAAAATAAGCGTGCTCATTTCTCCACAATTGAATGTGTGGGGAAAGGACAGATGATTGAGTGCTTTCTCCGAATTACCAAAAAAAATAATCCACATGGTATGGCATATTATATATGTTTCAGGCTTTCGCTTCGCTTTACTTCACTCACTTTCGGTTTGGCATTGGCAGCGGGCTTTTAGCGACAAGGATCGCAGTTGAAAACGGAAGTCTTGTGTTAAAACGTAGAATTAGAGTGGCTTCCTTTTGGTATATCACTGCGTATCGTCATCATAATACGTAGCCTGTCTCGTCCTTGTCGATACTCGATGTATGTAGTAAAAATCTAATGCATCATTCGTTACGTCTGGTTCTGGTGTCTGGCGGTGTGCTCGTGGTCTCTCAAATGACATTACGGAGATATGATCATCGTTACGTGCCATGAGCAGGCGTGAAAAAGCCTCCATACACGACTCACAATCACCTTCTCACCGTCATCATCATCATCCCTGTAAAAGGTTTCATTAAAAGCTGTCAAAAATTCCGAAGGCCCAATGCGGAGGAAACGTCATAAACCTTCCAGCTATCAAAACTTGTCTTCTGCACACTTTCTCCTTAAAAGCTCACGCTGAGGTTGATGAGGGGAGGAAAATGGGCCATTTCTCGTGTGAACGTTCTGTGTGCTTTCCAGTTTCCACCGATTCCTAATAATGAAATGAAATGACAGCGTATATGGAGCATGCACATATATATCACCTTTATATTTGTACGCTTCAAGTACACAAACGCTTTAAAAAAATCAATATTATAGAGGTATATATTCTTGTTGCAGTGATGCTTCGTATATCTGTAAAATTATAAGTGTTTAGAGATTTGAATTTTGATGGAGAAAGCACTTACTTCGTCTATCCTCTGAACTTGACTTGTTACAGTCGTAGCTAAAGTCTACCGCATTTCTTTTAAGGCCGTAAACAATATGGGAGCATACAATAATTACGTCATGCAGATGGGTACGTAGGTGGATCCCTGAAAACATGACTATGGATAACGGGGGTGCTTAGGTAGGTGACGCTCTAAATGACGTCATACAAAATATGCCTTAAATTAGGTACATTTTAAGGTATATGTACATAAAATAAGGTACAT